>VZDJ01000452.1:436351-453933 GCA_008694505.1 Cyanoderma ruficeps
AGATAGATAGATAGATAGAGAGAGAGATATGGATGGGCGTCCGCCCCATCACACAACGCTGATTCAGATTATTCCCCTCCAGCAGTCCACAAGCATGGTCCTGGATTGTCCTTGCCAACCTTAGGCACCTTATACAGGTCCCAGTGTGGCCGCCTGTTCCTCCAAAGAGGAATCTGAGGTTTTCTGAGGGGAGCTGGGTCACCCTAAAAAGAGGAAGGAGCATGCCAACCCTGCCTTGTGCCCACCTTTGGGTGCCCCAGGCTGCTTTTCCGTATCCCGGACACAAACTTGGCACCGGAGCCAGCCCAGTGACTCACAGGGCAGGGGATCTGTAATTCGGGACTGTCACTGCAGCAGGCGATGCCCACAGGCAGCAGTTCATTTCCAAGATAGGAATCTCATCCTCTTAACATCCGTGATGTTACAGCAAGGAGGAGGTAGAAAGGGAAAAGACTTCTGCTGGAGAGCTAACCAATCCAACATCACCACTACTTTAGGATTTCCACCCCCACATTTTAAAGTATGAGCTTAGCCAGTTTTTCTGAGGAAGTGCATTTATAATAAAAACCTTTCAGTTAAAACTAAGAACTGTAACTGCTATAAAGGCTTATACTTCCCTGCTGGTTTTCAGGAACTGATTATTTTTAGAAGTCCTTTCTAATCAACTAGAGAAGCTTTTTACATTTTCCCACCCCCCATCAGGACCCAGTAAAGCATTGTCCTGTTGCACACCAAGTCCTTCAGCTCCATTTCAGAGGAAGACTCTGGCCCCCAGCAGCAGACACCAGTAATCACTGAAGTGTTAGTTGCTGAGACATGAGAGTCTGATACAGGATTGTGTTTTTTAAAGAACAGCTCAGCACATGTGGCTGTAACAGTTATTACAACTTTGTTGTCATAATTAAATTTTATTCCTAAATAAAAGGACAGAGCTCAACACTTTAAATGGAACAAGATTTGTTTTGTTTTTTTCCAACAGCAGCTGTAATGAAGATTTGGTGTTGTCATTCCAAAGATAACTCCACAAGAGTCAAAATTAGATGTCTGATCATGTTATAAATATATTATTATAGTTGCCTGTATTGCAAATCTTGGGCTTTCCACTGCAGACAAGAAATGCCACAAGAAAAGCCAAAGGCCCTTCATTGGCTCCAGCACTTTCCTAATTACAGCTGGTGCCATCAGCAAGAGTTACAGACAGCGTAAAACACTGCAGGGATGAAGATAACCAGCCACAAACAGTACATGCTGTGGCAACCAAAGCCAGACTGACTTACAAATCCAGACTGACTTGACCACCCCAGGAGAGCCAATTCTTCAATATGGTGCCATTTGAGCTTAAAACAGCACAGTAATTTTGTCACACACATAGGCTGGTTAGCTGGCAAGCCTCAAGAAAAGCTGTGCAATATCAAGCAGAACATGTTTTTCAGCTCTCTCCAGCACACAGCAAGTCAAAGATCAATGTTATGTGATAGTCACATAATTCAAGGCAAATTAGGGAAAAAAAAAATCATTCAGCATAAAATCCACTGCTAGGGCAAAAGGCGGCAGAGAGATTTCATTCAGGGTGTCTCTCATCTCAGTGATTTTGGTACTTGAATAAAGGGAGTCAGACTTGGCTGTTGTGGAGGAAAAGGAAAGATTGTTTTGGTCCTATAGCAATTAAGAATGAGAAAAGCTGAACTATAAATACAGGTTAAACTCAGGTGCTGTTGGCTTTGGTAATAATTGCATAAATTCCATCCATTTCCACAAAATAATTTTATTAGGCAGATACACGAATATAAAAGATTTACAAATATATTAGTGTTTTCACTGCTGGGGTATACAAAGTAATCAATAGTTAAAGTCTCACACACACATATTAGTAACTCTGTCTCCAAAATACTGCATAAAAATACTTGGATTACTACTATGAAACTGTTCTAGCAGCCTCTTTCTCTCTTTGTCAGAGAGCTTTGAGTCTTCATCAATAGCTTTCAATAGAGATAATAGCTCGTCTTTCGTGGTCTTCTCTGTGTTGGAGCGATACTCTTTTTCATCAAGTTTTTGGCAAAAGGTATAACCTGAAAGGAAACGTGAGACATTCAGAGCATTATCACCACACTCCACCCACCCTGGAGACTGTACAGACCCACCCTCCTTCAGATCAAATCAGTCATTGTTACAGCAAACTTTTTTGCTTCGCCCATTTCTCATGTGGGGGCATGACAAGGTTACAAAGCTCAGCGTGAAGCGTTACCTGTTATCTTGCTGGGATCCTGGCCTTTCTGCAGAGCCAGCAGTTTATTGCTGACCATTTTGTGCAGTGCCCCTGGGATCTGGAACAATGCAACAGCAGCTCAGAGAAGGCAGTTCTCCAGGAGCATACCAGATAAACAAAACCTGGCCGTTTTCTAGCTCTTACCTTTAACACATCCCTCTGGTTGTCCACAAGGAACAAGATCAGGAGGTCAGTTTTCCCTCTGGATAAGTTTTTATTGTTGATAATAGCTTTAGAGAATGTCCTTTTCACAACCATCCTGTTGTCACTCTAAAGAACAAAGGGAAATAAATAATGACCAGAAGAGGAGAGTTAGTCTCTCCCATTAAGAAGGGCATCGCCTTTGTTCTTCTGAGACATTGCTTTTCCCATAGTCACAAATTTAAACTACAAAGGTGTTTTCTGACCAGTACCTGGGATCTCTGGATTTCAGGAAGAGTAAAACAACTGTTAAGAATGCAGATTTACCTCCTTCTGTAGCTTGAGCTCAGAGTGATGTGCTGCAACAGCCATGAAGTACAGCAGTCTCCTGAACTCCTCCCTGACTTGGCTGTCTAGGAGCTTCAAATAGAGCTGAACAGCTTCTAAAGATTGCTCCATCTTCCCATTCACTGGGGAGAGAGAAAGGTATCTATTGCCATATTCATTTAAATGAATGTTACCATAAAACACCTAAATTAGACACTGAAGAGATGCCCCTCTCTCTAAACAGAACTGGCCAAACACAGCAATTCACTCTCACAAAAACTTCTCCCAGGCTGAGGAGAGGTGCTCCCAGACTCGCTGACAACATCCCACACACAGGCCTTCAACCTGGCATTAAAGCTCCCTTGTAATTAAGTTCAATTACAGTTCAGCCATCTTAAAGGGGATGTGAAATACTGAAAAAGGAAAATGGTTCTATTAAAAAAAAATGAATGGCTGCTTGTGGTAATAAAGATCTCACAAAAAACTGAGGTGTATGCCCGAGATACATGGGCTAGTTTGATTAATTAATTGCAAATTACTTTGTAGAACTTTGCTAAGTTTTAATTTCCCTTATTGTGCAGAATAGCCATTTTAGGTTTGTGAATTGTTTAAATGAAATAGGTTGTACTAATATCCTTTATCATGTAGAGAGGAAGAATGGGATATAAATGCAGAGTATTCCAGTTAGCATGGAACAAGAAGAATAATCAAGGCAGAGAACTTATGAAGAATAAGGAGATCTGGGATAAAATGTTGAGAACTGAAACATCAAAAGCCTTCCAAAATACTGTCAAAACAAAAATTAAGGAACATTTCTGTGCAAAAAAGTAAAAGTTGTCAGCGGGGTACCAAGCATCGACACAGCTTTCAGTTTAGCTCTTACAGACTAAATATTTACTATCAGGCTATATTTATATTTCATTTCCCATGGACACCAGCTAGTACCAAATTACAGCACTCTGGTTTCACACCCATTCTACATAGACCTGAACAATGATTACAGAACTGCCTGCAGTAAGAACCAAAATGCCAAAGAACAGTCTTTAAGACTAGAAATTAAAAAAAAAACCCAACCACACATAAAACCCTCAAACAAACAAAACAAAACAGAGAACCAACAACAAAAAAAAACAAACCCACTCGTAGAAGTCGGCTTTTAATCTTGGCTCCTGAGGTAAATACTCAGTTTCTCAGTACATATCTCACATAAGCATTGGAACACAGCTCTGTTTTACTTACCTAATAGTTCTGCAATTCCCAAATGAATTTCAGATGCATGGCTTAAGAGCGGTTCCTTTTTTTGGCTGTAATATCTACCAATGTTCTCAAACAGCAGCAGTTTCCAGGCATCTGCTTTGTCTGGGTGGTCAGGCAGGTTCCTGCTAATGTACACCACCATATGATCGGGAAGATACTCCAAGCAATCAATTGCTGCCGAGAGCCACTCGTCTGTCCTGGAAGACAGAGGGGTTTGGGTTTGGAGCTTTAATTGTGGATGTCCTCCAGAGCTGGCTCCAATGCTTTCCACAGGGAGCAGGTAGGCTGGTTCCTTTATCACAGTGAAAACTGCGTGGGTAGGCACTTAAACCCGTCAGAAATTCACACACAAGGCACTTCACCTGACACACTCGGGCAGATCACAGTCATCAGCCTCTTTGTTATGTATTTAATCAAGATGAAAAATTAGTAACCCACAAGTAAACAGTCACAAGCAGTAAAGCCCAAAGTCAATCATATCCTCTACTGTTAGATAAGGACACAATTATTGCTAGATAAACAGAAACATGAACCTTGATCTGATTCAGACTGGTACAAGTTTTTCAGGGAATGTTTTTAACTCTATGCACAGTTTCAAGCTCAGCATTCTTAGCTCTTTTAATACAGTAGGAGGAACTAAACTAGTTCCTCACAAGTGATGTCGCTAGGAAAAACTTTCATGATGATTATAAAACCTCTGTTCTTCCCTCAAAGAAGCAGCCAAGAACTTCCCCTCTGAATCCCATCAGCTACTGTCTTTGCATTCAAAAACCATTCCAGTGTTCAGACATTCTCACTAAGCAATTGTTATTTACCAGTTATTCCAGTCAAGTCCAACAGGGAAAATGTGCCTGCCCACATCCTTTCTGCTGGACCGCGACTGCTACATTTCCACCCAAAGACCAACTGCGCTTTCCATTCCCCTGAGAGCAGAAAGTTTTTCAGAGCTGCAGAGGACAGCGATGGTTACTCACTGTGAGTCACTGAAAGCCTTGAGGATCTCTCTGTCCAGGTAGTTACTTGTGATGACATATCCAGGTGCCTTCCTGGGCTGTGGGAGCTGAGGTCTGATCTCCTGGTGCTCGAGCAGAGACTCCAGGAGAGGGAGGTCGACCAGCTGCAGCAGGCGAGCGATTGTTTGTTCTTGCCACACTTCATTAATAACTGGGAAGGGTGGGTACACAAAGCACACAGAGACTCAGCATGTGCAAAAACTGATCACAAGGAAGATAACTCCCCTTCCTCCCATCAGGCCTGACCTAACAGACTGATTTTACCAAAACAGAGACTCGAAGTAGCAAAGCACGTGGCTCTTATCTCGTAGTGCCTTTTATCACCACAAAAGGCAAGAATTACCCATTTGTTTAGTTAACTACAAGTGTGGGAGAACTGCTTTTAGGGTGAGTCTGAAGTGCCTTACACTCTTTGTGTTCTAATTTGCAAACAATCTTTGTTCTAGATAAAGGACGAAAAAGAAAGTGCAACAGTGACACTCTCCTTATCACGGCTTCCTTGAATATTTCTGTGTGATGAAACCACAGTTTCTAGGATGCATTAGCACTTTTAACTAAAGGAAAAAACACATTAGATCATAGTTTGGTCTGAAAGACAAGCCATGAATTGTCAAAAATAGTTTCATGCAGGACTGAAGGAGTGCTGGATGGCAGATACACAATTCAGTTCTAGCTAACTGCAGACTATTTGCCCCAAGTAAAACAAGCACACAAGTAGTGCAGGTAACTGAATATTATGAATAGTTCTAACTCAAATCGAGCTCTATACATTGGGTATTCTTCTCCACAGAAGTCAACGCTGATTTATTTCAATCAAGAGATAATGCCTCTTGTCTGATGAAATAAAAAGGCAAAAGGCAAGCCTGCAACAAACATAACTTGCTATTTCACCACCTAGTGTTCAAACCAAAATACTGTGAGTGTCAGTTTGCCTCCCTGTCCAACCTGAGGGGCACAAGTCTTCCCAGTGCTACAGATGTACCTTCCTTCTCCCACAGACCAGTGGCTGTGACATTATTTGGCTTACCTCGACGGGACAAGCTATCCGAGATGTTTACTTGAGGGCTGCTTGCAGGCTTTAGACTTAGGTTTTCCCAAAGATCCTCCAAGCTTTCTGGTTTGAATGCAGGAGAGTGGAACAACGTGCTCTTCTCATATCTGAGATTAAAAACAGTTTTTATATACATCTATAACCATATGTATGGATAACCAAACTTACAAAGCAACATACAGATATGGGTAACTGTCCCAAGATCAAAAATTTCCTCCTGTGTAGATATTTACATAATCTTCCCCCTCGTCTCCCCTGCCTGACACTTTCTCTGTCCAAGTCACCCAGGAGAATGTATGATACTTTCAAAAATTAATTGCATATAACAGAACCACTCCAGCCACAAAAATTACTGTTTCTCCAAGCATAGCTGTATGATTTCAATTCCCACAGCTTCTTCATTTTAGGGCACTGCAAAATTTTTTTGATGTCCACTACCTTTGACATGGATGTGACAAGCTGCATGTATCGATAGATCTGTTCCTTTCACTAAATGAAGAAAAGTAACCTGATGGATCTGTGCCCTGCCCAGAAGAAAAACACCTTCATCCTACACTAATAAAACAGGAATAATCCTGTTTTAATGACTGTTTGTTCAATATATTTTAAGTCTTACTTCAACAGCTCTTGTGATGAAGATATTTTTAAATACCACATATAATTAAAGTGACCTTAATTTCTCATGAATTCTCTTTTGAAATAAAGTGGGACAGTTTGCTTTAAGACAGAACAGGAGCTAGTGGGAGAGAGGGGAGAAGCAGGACAAAAGAAATATTTCTAATCATTGTTTCCCTTCTTTTTTCATCAGGGTTGATGCACTCAGGTTCACATTTGCTACTCAAATGAACATGTCAATCAAATAAGGCATTTCCATTTTGGGTCAATACTATTTACAGTTTTCAAAAGTGCACATTGCTAAATATATATATTAAATATATCCACGTGGTTTCTTGTAAGAGCATGTCAGAGCAGGTGAAGAGATGAACACTTAACAAAAACTGTTTAAGGGAAGTTATTTGGGAAAGAGGCATCTACACGTTCTGCTTTGTGCAAGTTTAGTCAGTACCAGGGTTTTCTCTGCCCACTCCTAAAAGGACAGGGAAACAAAACCTCATCATTGCACTTCCCTCTGGTTCTAGGATGGAGTGCAATAGCATAACAGCAGAACAGCCTGCCACCCTGCCTGGGAAGAAGTCATACATGCATAAGGAAACAGCTAAAAAAACAGCTAAATTGGAAGCATGGTGAAGCGAAGATGATGAAAGGAGAAAACTATTTTTCCTTAGAAGTTGCATGGATTATTGGTTAATGCCAGAGCTAGATGTGCAGTGAGTAGACTGCATTAGCTGTTGCATTAGCTTGTTTGATGCACCTGAATTCCAGTTGGTTATACTGATTTAGATGAGTATGTAAATTCACTTAATTTCTACCCTCTCACCTCCCTCCCCCAAGGCGACGTGATAACAGACAGAAAACAAGTAACCATGTAGGCTGAGTGATTTACTCTCCTCAAATTGCTCTTTCCTACCTGTCTTCCACCCACAAACATCTATGCAGTGCCTATTTTTACCCTGTAAATGTACAAGCTTTCTTTTCTCTCCCCCAGAATATGTAATACTTTCCTCTTGTAAAAAATTTCTTCTCTTCACCTCCACATACTAACCTCTGTGGGGTAGACTGCAGGTAATCTTTCTCGAGCTCTGGCTGGTTTGAGGCATTTGTGAATCTGTAGAGGCTGCTGCTGCTGTCCTCAAACACGGAGCGTTTGTCTTTCCCAAAGACCCTCGTGGAGACAGCCTCAAACACTTTGCAATCCATCAGCGCCTGGCACACGCGCACGACCTTAGCCCGGGAAATATCCACATCCCCAAAATATTTGTTCTGCAGAAGATGGGCAAAGACAACATCCACTGCGTCTGACCCAATGAAACAGTCATGGTAACACTTCAGGTTCTGCCGGCGCTTTTTCACTTCCACTTGAGTTTGGAGAGCGCTGATAATGCTGCTCCACACGAACGTCGCTCCAAACGGCTTCTGCGCCAAGCTGAAGCCTGAGAACACACACAAAGACTGAATTCATGCTGCAGTCACAGAGAACAGCCCCCTTGCTGGCTTCTAACCCCTTCTTGCTGGTTCAGCTTTCGTGAGCCTTGTAAGGGTTTAAAAATCTTTGAGACTTCCACTTTGGCTTGGGTTGTGCAGGGATTACCACTTGGTTACTTCCTCAGCAAGTCTGTCTGCTCTGTGCCACTGTCTCCCTCTCTCTGGTGGTTCCTCTTGCCACACCAGCCTAAAGGTTTGCAGCCAGGAGTTCCTGGTTTTTTTTTTCAACCTCTCACCTTGTCCTTTTGTGTGTCCCTTGGTCATTACCCTTGCAGAACCACTGCGAAGCACACAGGTCCCACAACCACAAACCAGCTGTTAACACCCCGGTTCCTAGACCAAGAGAGCAACACAGCCGGGCAGGGGAGAGGGAAGCAGGGTCGAAGAGACACCTCAGAACCCTGTTTGCCACAGAACTGTGCATACACAGTGCTTAGCACACCACTAACAAGTCCATGGGTTCTCTCGAGATGCCACTCACTCCACACTTGTGCCACCAGACAGCCTTTTGCCACCTCGGCTCCAGCAGAGGCAGCAGCTCCGTGCACCCAACGCCACTTCCGTGAGCCAACCCTCCCCCAGTGAAACCAGTGAACTATTACTCATTCACCAGTCTGATTAGACTAAAATGCCAGCAGTTTGACCTGAGGCGACACTCAGCCTCCACAAGGACTTAAAAAAACACCAAGTTCGCAGGTGGCACCTAACTGGGGAGAGCTGCAGCCACCAGAGAGGTTAGAACTAGAATATGTTTTTCAGTAAGTCAGATGAATAATTTACTAAGAGTGAAAGCAGAGGAAGAAGAGAGAAATCAAAAGCTGAAGGGCAAAATATGGAAGGAGGAGTTGGCAGCAATCCTACAGAAAGCCAGCTGGGATTGTGACAGACCTCAAACCAAATGAATTAACAGTGCGATGCAGTGTTTGAAAAAAACAACAACATGCAACTCCTTCTGGAACATATTACCATGAGTGTTTTCCACAGAGATGCAGGAGGTGTTTTTTTTCTGCTCTGTTTAGTCTGAAGTGGCTTTAGTTAGAGAATTGTATTCCAATTTGGGGCACCAGTTTTCAGCTGATCCCCAGCAACAAGAAAGACCAGAAACTGGTAAATAAGCAAGGGGAAAAAGGAATGGTAGAGGGGCAGTGAAGACTGAGAAGAGGGAAAGAAAGCAAGGAGCACAATACCATTGGAACATATCAACGTTCCAGAAAGACAGCAACAGTTATCTTTCTGAAAAGATTCATGCCAGGCAAAAAAACAAAACAAAACAAGAAAAACAAAGCAGCTCCTTAATACACAGCATTGAACCAGCCAAGGTAGAAATCTCCCAGAACCTCCAGTTTCCAAAGCTTTAAAAGTACAAGACAGACAAAGCAGGTACATAATTGCTGACACTTTAACCCGATGACAGCTTCAGGAAGGCAGAACAAACACAACGAACACAGAATTCTCTTCCAGCCCTACATTCCAATAGCCAGCTATGCTCTTTGGGAGGAAAGAGCCCCCAACCCCGACACCACCATACAACAATGCGGTTTCTGTCGCTAGAATAAATACCAACACGTACAACCTCCAACGCTTTAACTACTGCTCACGGCTTTATCACACACAGAGCCTTCCTTACACGCTCAGAGCCTTCGGATCATTTCTGAGGGAAGCGGTATTAACTGTGGCACTAAGTCAAGTTTCCTCAAAGTTAAGGTGCTCAAGGTAGGGAAAGAAAAAAGGCAAAACCAGTTCTCGGGGAGCGCCCTTACACCGCTTACGCTGCGCTACCGAGGCACCTGCTCTTAACCCGCGCTGGGGACAGGGAGCTGCCCAAGCCTCCCCGGCACCCACAGCTCTGCAAGGCAGGGCAGGGCAAGCACGGCAGGGCAGGGCCGGGCGGACCCCCGGTGCTGCCGCCCGGCCCGAAGCTCCCGCTGTCGCCGGCGGAGCGGGCGCGCAGCCGGGACGGGAATCCCGGGCGGAAGCGGCTCCCGGAGCGCGGCCAATTTTTGAACTTCCCGGAGCCGGGAAAAGCGCCGAGCGCAGCCGCCGCCGGCGGGAACCCGCATCCCACAGCGGGAAGAGCCGTCCCGGCGATCCCGGGCTGCAGGCAGGCAGCCCGCTCCTCCCGCTCCCATCCCCCGTCCCGCACCCCGCTGCCCCCGGTGCCGGTGCCCGGCCGTACCTGGCGGTCTGGCGGCGGGGCTGCAGACCGCGCTGAGGTTCAGAGCCGCCGCCTTCTCCCGCACCGTGGCCATGGCGAGCGCCGGCTGCGCGCATCTGCCTTGCCGGGCGCGCCCGCGGCGCTTGGAGCCCGCGGGGGCGGAGCCGCAGCGCCCACGCCCTGGGCGGGGCCGCGCACAAAGGGCAGCGACCGCCCGGGCACTGCCCGACCCGCTCCCGTCAGCAGCCACGGAATCATCGTCAGCGAGAGAAGGGACCTCTGGAGACTGTCCAGCCTAATCCCCCTGCCGAGGTCACCCGGAGCAGCTGGTACACGAGCTTGGGTGGGTTTGGAATGTCTGTTTCAGAGCGCTGCCACCTTCAATGGAAGGAAGCTCTTCCTCACATCGCAGTGGGACTTCTGCTGTTTTGGTTTATGGCCACTGCTCCTCGTCCTGTCTCTGGGCACCACCAAAAAGAATCTTGTCACCTGTCTTTGAGATGTTTGTATGCATTGATGAGATTCCCTCTCAGTCTTCTCCAGACTAAAGAGGCCCAGCTCCTGCAATCTCTCCTCTTAAGATAGGAGATGCTCCTCACCCCTCAGCATTTTCGTGACTTTCCACTGGACCCTCTCTGGCAGTTCAATGTCTTTCTTGTACTGAGGAGCCCAGAACAGTATTCCAGATAAGACTAGCAGTATCCATAGGAAAGTGGCTGCTGTGGGAAGGGTGGAAATGCTGCATAGAACTGGTGCTACTCGAGGTCCTGGACCTGGTGTGAGAGCCCCTGGTCCTGGCTGGGGAACCGTGCTCTGATCCTTCCTACAGTACTGCCAGCACCACCTGCATTCCTGGCAGCAGGACACGTGTCCCTGCTGACACAAAATGCTGGATTTCACAGCATCCCAGGTGGGTCAGGCTGGAAGGGCCCACAGTGGGACACCTGGTCCAGCCCCCCTGCCCAAGCGGGGCCATGCCAGAGCACATGGCACAGGACTGTGTCTAGATGGGTCTGGAATATCTCAGTGAGGGAGACACCACAGCCTCTCTGGGCGATCTGTTCCAGTGTGTAATCACTGAACAGTGAAGTGCTTCTTCAGGTTTAGGTGGGATTTCCCATGGATCAGTTTCAGCCCATTCTTGTCCTGTTGCTTGGCACCGCTGAGGAGTGCCTGGCTCCATCCTCTTGACTTTAGATATTTATACACATGGATGAGACCCTCTCTGTTCTCTTTTCCAGGCTGAACAGACCCAGCTCCCTCTGCCTTTCCTTGTAACAGGTTCCCTAGTCCCCCAGTCATCCTCATTGCCCTCAGCTGGACTCACTCCAGGAGCTTCATGTCTCTCCTAAACAATTCTCTTTATTTCCCCCTTATTTACTGTCATTTAAAACCCCAGATCTGTCAGATCTATTTCTGTGGGTTAACCTGAGCACAGGCCTCGTACATGGCCACGGCTGAACACCTGAACACTGTCCTTGCCTGTTCCTGTGGGACACACAGCTTGAACACCACATGTGGTTGAAGTTCTCTTGTGATCTCTTCTATGAGCTGTTCATTATAGCAGCTGGCATTTCTCATTGCAATGAAATTAAAAAATAAATTCATTTTTAGAGTAAAAGTGCTTTTTCTGCTGCTTGCAGCGAACTGCTGAGAGATCCAACATAATTTCTTACTGTGTATAAAGTATAATTTTCTACTAAGAATCAAGTATTTTGATATTCTTACTCAATGGAAGTATATTAGAACAACACAAAATAATTCATGTTTTTTTGGATTGATTTCCATAAGAACAACAAACTGATCTCCACGATACACAGACTCACAAGCATGTAATGCACATCAAAGACCAAATAATACAATGTTACAAGTGATTCAAAAATTCACTTTGAGCCATCAGATTATTGAACTTTAGCTTGTTCTATGTCAAATTCTATGCTAGGAGATGTAAATGAAGGATGTTTGGTACCCACTGAAGCTCAGGGCAGCATTCTTTTATCCTCATTTGTCACACTTACAGGAAGGGCACTGCAAGTTTGTTCATTGTAGGCAAATAAATAGACAATGCACTTCATTGGAAGCTGTGAAAAATTACTACAGGCAACCAGGTAGCACAGACTTGTGGCAGACAACCATTTCTTCATGTTTCATTGCCTGAGCAGTACAGTGTTTGATAAAGGGAGTTCTAAAAGTGGAAGTTTTTGTGAAGTTTTTCATATAAGGAAGTCTTAAGTCTCTGGGCACAGAGAAAGGAATCTATTCAAGCTGCAGCAAAATGCCAGCCTACAAAAATGAAAGTTCATCTTGTTTCCTGAACAATAGGAAGTGACTAAGAGAGATTTGTTTGTTGGGGAAAGAAGGGAAGATGTTTTAAAAAAAAATTGTCCTGATTCACAGGTGCCAATAAAAACCCAATAAAATAACATGTAATGCATAGGTCAGTGGGGATTCTCTGCTTTTGTAGCAGTTTGCTGCTAGAATTTTTGATGCATTGCCAAAACATAACAGCAAATCAGTAAATACTGGAATAAATTTTAATTTAAAAAAAATTTATTTTTGCACAGTTGTTGAAATGAAGTGATGCAGCCAATCATCCTGCAGTGGGTTCACCTAATCTTAAGAGAATTTAAACCCACAAACATTTTCAAGTAGGAGGTGCACCATTCAGAACATTGCACCTTACACTGGAGAATGATTTGTCAAACACTGCTTGCAGGGAGCAGAGCAAGCCACAGCCAATGCACTGTGGCCTGCTAACCGAGAAGTTTGAAAGGTTTTTATTCTTGTATTTTATTACCAGGGGATCAGCTGCCTACCCTGTATTTCTGCCTTTACCTTCATGTTTTCTGCCAGTGACCACAGCCTTGACACCCCAGTTTTGACAGGGGCAGATAGCAGATACTGGCTGGTTAGACAGCTGGGGTCAAACAGTGTCTGAGAAATGGTGTCTTTTGGTATTTCTTAAAATAACATAATTGTACAATGCTTTCCTAAAGCACAGATAGTTAGATTTCTATGTAATTATTAATATATACATAATTATTGACAAGATCATAGTTTGTTTATACTTTTATACAGTCACTTTAAATAGTGAAACCTCATGCAGCCAGGATGGTCTTGGCTGGGGGAATTCCTCAGGCCATGGTGGAAAGATCTCAGGATAACAGTACAACTCACTGTCTCTCACTTCCCCTTCCACAGCATGTTCCCCTAATTAACCTCCGTAAAGCTGAACACAGGATGCACAAGAGAATGCCAATTACAAAGACAAAATTAGCATAATTTATTCATAAAATCATTTGAGGCTAATGTATTTTTAACAAAAGTCCTAGTTTGTACAGTTGTGTCAGACAGATTCTTTGCAACTGTTACAAAGGACTTTTATAGCAAGGAATAGCAAAATAAAAATCTATTTTCATTTATTTCCAAGTCATCTAAAAATAATTCTACCAGCCTACAAAAGCATCAAGAGACTGGTTATGTTTTGAAGAGCTTAAAAACTTCAGTTTTCAAGAATTTCTGAGTCTCATGTAAGACCTATAGGGTTTAATAAGAAGAATAAAGCAGAAACAGAGTATTTAAATTCAACAGCCACAATTTCAGGCACATCTGCTGATTAACTTCCTAATGTCAATTAAGTGTTTGCTCAAGGATAAAGATGATGATAAAGGATACAGACCCACATTCAGGTCTTGTCTGATCACAGAGGGAGAGAAGGCAAAATGGAAACTTGCAGCTCACAAAGTGAGGAATGATGCACACCTGCATGCAAAATGCTGTCTAGCTTTTCCCATAACGAAAGCTGGCATCTGGGCAGCCAACCAGGATGTGGAAGTAGAGCACCTGTAACTTCCAGACACTCTGGGCACAAATGAAGGAGATATAATTGGATGTAAGACCTCACAAAGTAAAAACATGAGTGTGTGATTAAGTATTTCAAGATCACTCTCAGAAAGACAAAAGTTGGAGGCTGTATTGTCCAAAAGAGATGGAGGTATATTAATAGAAAATATGGGCTCCTGCTGTTTTATCTACAACAGATCAGNAAAAAAAAAAAAAAACACAGGAAAAAGTTTTAATCTTGTAAGTTTTAAAAAACCTGGAAGGACACCAAAGCTGGAACATAAGCTGTTCTAATACCCAGAACTGTTCAGTGTTCCAATTATTGTTCAAAATTTTAATGCAAAAATTGAACAATAATTGTCACTGAAAATTGAGTAGGAAATAAAAAGGGATTTTTGCAGAACAATACCATCCAATTTCTTATTTTCAAATTAAATTAGATCCCACTTTATTGAATGGTTAACACAGAACTTGGCATTTCAAATGCCTCTCTTACATCTCAAACACGTCAGAAGGCTCTCTTCTATACCAAACTTTATTCTTAAGATTTCAAATGTCTTCCCACAACAACAAAGCTTTAAAGATCAAGTGTATATCAGCACAGCTTAAATGTATACATACATAAAATTTTTCCCATTATCATCATTGTTGAACCCAATCTTTATGTCTGAAAAAGCATAGCAACTAATAATTACCATAAAAATTCAGAAAAATATTCCAGTTATTTAGAACAGTTACACTTCTGTTTTTCCCCCACAACAATGCCTGCATTCACTACAGTGGTGAAGTTGATGAAAGGAGAGCATTATAAAGAGTAACCCTTAAAATGTTGCTCCATTCCATTCACAAATGTCGAGACAAATTAAAGTTCAGCATATGGTTCACTGTCGCACAGGGATCCTCATGGAAGGGAAAATCAACAGCTTCTGTTACAGAAATTGCTACAATTATCATGGCATTATCAAATCTGCTCTACTTCAATGCCTGAAGATACAAAGGCCAGTGCAAAGGGTTTGCAGCAATGAAATGGACCTATAGAAAATGGCAAAGTCTCTTGTCTGGTAATCTCAAATTTAAGGACATGAACAGCTCTTCACACAGTATCAGATTGCAAAGGGCTGTTTGACAAGGTGGACAGATGTGAAGGCAGATTACAGAGCTGTCACAGGGAATCTCCTTTATTACTGACTAACAGGTTCTGCCATTTGTAGCTCTCGGGGCTGAGCTCCACGGGCTGGAGAGGACAGACACTCTCCCTTAGGATGCAGAGCAGGTTATTCACAAATTCACTCTCCTTAGTCCCATTTCCCATCTACATTTGACTTAAAAAAGAGGACGAGGCAGGTTCTGTGGGATACAGTGAAGCCATGGCAACCACAGCACCTGCCCCACCGCGGAGAGGCTGCTCCAGAGTGCCCGGCGAGAGCACCATTTACTCCTGAAGGGCAGCTCTGGGATTTTACGGTGAAGTGAAATCTGTAAGGATTCCACCCTGGCATTTCTGAAGAGCCTGGAACAATGAACAAGCTCCCAGGACCGAAGCTGCTGGGTGCCGGACTGCTGGAGGCGACAAAGGGCGCGTTGTCGGGAGCGCCGTCCTTGCATGGCCGGGCTGGAATAGCAATGTGTGTGCGGGAGCAGGGCCGGGAGCAGAGGCTGAGCTGTGCTGGTGCACACTGACCCCCGCTGGAATGCGCTCCGGGAGCAGCCACAGCACGGCCAGACACCAGTCCTCGGGGTGCCTCACGGCAAGGAAGTGGGAATGGAGCAACCTCACCACAAAACACAACTTGTGATGTCACGAACCCCCATTTCTCAGCCTTAATAAAGATAAAAGGATTTTGTCTTAAGCGGATTTTTCAGCTTTTCCCTCTAGTGGAGGTTTCCTGGGACTTCAAGCACGATTACTGGCTGTAAGCAGAGAATGACTCCACCATCCCTCAGTGAGTCCTGGCACAGGAGCTCTGGCACCACCGCCTGGATTAGAACTCCTCTCAGAACAGCGAAGGCTCAGTGTCCTGAACACGCCAGAAACCTGCTCAGCCAGAATGAGCCAGGGCAATCAGGACACTTTGAATAATTCAGGCGGCAGAAGTCGCTCTCTGCCCAGCTGGGCGGTGCCATTTCTCCGCAAAGCTGCAGCTACTGACCGAATATTAACTCCAACACAACACAAAACCAAACGCAAACCCGTGTTGCTGCTGAAAGGGGCTTTAGGCGAGTTCAGAAAGAATTAGGGGAGCAGCTGCCACCAGCTGATTGTTGTGGAGAGGCTGAAGGAGCAGTGATGTCGCCCTGAAGCACGGTGAGGTGGTAACTTCACTGTGGGACAAGTTCCATGTTCCTCCTCCCACAGTGAGCACCAGCTCACTTAGTGGCACCAGCTTAACGGGAGAGGAGCTGATGGGTGATGGGGGAGAAAAGTGAGAACTCTAAATGGATTTTCTGAGCAAAACTCAATTCCTGATTTTGACCATTTGTTTTGGTTTTCTTAGAAAACAGCTGCATACCATTTAAGCTCTAGGGCAGAGAATCAAGCTTATTGTTTATGTACATTAGAACCAGGAATCTATAATTTACCTTTTATATTACTGTACAGTGTGCTGGGGCCACTTAACTCAATTATGCCATATTTTGCCAGGCCCATGGTTTAGGATAGGAAAATATCCCCAGAAGCATCCTGCAGAATTTTATGATCCCACTAAACTCAAAGGGAACTTGTACAGTTTCATGTCAACGAGAAAGTGACAGTCCCTGGCAAGGCATTTCCTGTTACTTGGTTTCTGGGGTTTATTTGAGGCAGCTGGTTCCAGAATTGCAACACTTGGGTTCTCACAGAACACGTGAGCACCCTCTTCAATTCCTTCAGTGCAAAGTCCACTGACTGTGGTCAAACTACCTCTCTGGCTGGCTCAAACTACCTCTACACAAAGTTGCTGCATGCTGCACTGAAACAAATAGGTGTTCCCTTACTGTCGTTTGTCAGGAAAGCTGTAGGGACAGAAATTTCTGCATTCTGACCAACAACAAAAACCTGGGAGGTTTCAGAAACCACCAAAGCTGCTTTACTTAGGGAAGAGCTCTAAATCTTCATCCTCCCAGAGCTTTGAACAAGTTGCCCATTTGACCTAAGCACATAATAAAACATTGATGCTCCAGCTTTTATTCAATTATCATATCACTTACCTTCTGTTGCCACAGCAAAAATATCTGATAAATAATGCACATACAAATCACATTAGAAGCCATCATGCTTAGAAAGGAAAGGATGATGCAAACCAACATCATCTTACTTAAAAGGCCTTGCTTCATAAATTCTGGAAGGCTAAGAAGGTTACAACATGTATTCCCAATTATATAGTTTACGATTTCAAATAACACATGCAGTATAAAGAAGGACTTCAATTATTCATAAATAAAAACTAT
>VZDJ01000452.1:454174-507533 GCA_008694505.1 Cyanoderma ruficeps
TTTATAATTAGCTGTTCTCTTTATTTAGTGCTGAATTCTTGTAAGGGGTCAAATTAAATGAATTTTAAGATGGTTTTCTCTACTTCAGTTTCTGAAAATGAAACAAAGAGTTGTTAGGTTATCTATGGAAAAGGCAAATAGCCAGTGCAGAGCAAGTAATTTTGATTGCCAAAGATACTTACCCACAAACTGCTGATAGCAGGAGCAGCCTTCCTTTTTTAAAAAGCTGTGTGCATTCTTGCTTTTTATTGAAAAAAAAATAAACCCTTCAGAAATTAAAAGTTGTATCTGAAACACGGCACTGAAATCTTCAGGACTGCAACAGGACATTCTCTGCCTACCTGTTTCCCACAGTGTATTTTTGAAAAAACTGCTATCCATTTCATAGGAAAATTACTCATTTTATATTCACCTTGGTCTGTGAAGAAGCTTATACAGAGGGCCATTAAAAAAAAATATTCCATCCTCCAGAATCTCCTTTTTCTGCAAACAAATTGCTCAAAGAAGGCTTGCTGTGGCTCTTATGGACCATACCCACAGCATGGGGGCTCAGCCCTCTGTGTGAGGGAAAAACAGTGGTAAGAATATCCAGGGTAATTCATTGTGGGGCAAAAATACCAAAACTCTGGGGAGCAGCATTTCTTCCCCTAAGGTACAGAGAGATGACATTCTAGTCTAGCAAGAAAGAGAACAAATGAAAATGCTAAAATTCAGGTAAACCTCGCCTGAATCACAGCAGGAGACTCTCTCTTACCCCAACAGTCTGGCTCCTCACTTACTGCAGCAGTTTAAGATCTGGCAGCTGTATTGTACAAATCAATTCAGAACATCTAGAACCCAGAACTAAAAAATCCAGATCAACCAGACATGCTCAACTCAGGCAACGTAATGGAACCTCCCCCCTTACCCCCCGCCCCCAAACCCTAGAACTGTATTTTTTCATGTTGCAAGCAGAAAATATAGTCCAAATTGCCAATTTGTTTCCAACAATCTTAACTTTTTGAGACTTAATATTTTAATAACAAATGACTAAGCGTTATAAGGTTTTTGTTTAAAAAGTGTTTTCGCTTTAATGGGTTTAGTTAATAACATCATGAATGGTACAAAACTGTCCTTTTTCACATTTCCATACATTGTATTATGGACCACCTGAAAATCTGGACTAAGAATGCATAGTGTCTCTTAATTAGCCCTAGCTTCATTTTTGCCATATGTAGAACAGATATGCAGAAAAACATGCATTTATTACCAATGACATGTTAATATTAGCTTAAATAATAAAATATGGCAGAATGTGCACTGTGAAATGCACAGGTTCATAATAGGGTAAGAGAGACCAAACGTCAAGTGCTGGCAACAAAATAAGAAATGGTTGATGATGCTGACATTTTGTGACCATAGTATTAGCTTTTCTGCTTTAAAATTGTTTTAAATAGTAGTAAATATTTAAATAATATTTAAAATATATTTCCTATGGAAATCATTTACTTGGAAGACAGCCTGTAAGATCTGACTTTTTAAAAAGTAGTATTTCATTTTGACAATATATGAATACAATACATGCCACAGAACCTCAAAGACCCTTAAGTCCTTAGCTGTTTTCAGAAACAATTTCTCAACCCAATTTTGTCTCTGTTTCTTTGCTAGCAAAACTTTGGGAGTAGCATCTCAAAGCAAACCTGCCTTTAAGAGAAATGCTGTATTTGAATAAAACCAAACCCAGTGTAAATTGGAATGCCACACTAAAGGAAAGAATAGTGGAATTAAAAGCCAAATAACTGATTATGCAATTTGTTTCATTCCTGTTTTGCTAATTCGTAGTCTAAGGAGGGCTTTGTTCCTTCCTAGTGCATCTTCTCTTGCAGTCAAATCAGTGCTCAATTTCCACTGTCATATTAAGGGATGAAGACCTCACTGTTACACCAAGGGAAAAAAAATCTGAGGTGTGGGTGCAGACTTCATTATCTAAAATGCAACAAAACAAATTATTTGTGCAAAAAAAGTAATTTGTACATTGACTTTTTCATTAAGTTTGCTTCAGTATAAAAAAACCTCTTCAATCCTACTAACAAAGCTTTGCTTTGATTTATGACCCTTCAACACACTCAAGAGTTCCATGTTTTTCCTTATTCTAATTTGGTAAATCAACAATCCAGCCACCATTTTGGCACCCCAAGACAAAGACGGAAGCTCCATTATATTAATCTTTAATAGTCTGGGGCAGGTACTTTTATTCAAGACAAGTTTTTCCTGTCTTCTACAGGCACAGTGCTTGTTCAACTGGCCTTGGGAACAAAACAGCCAAAAATAAGCCAGGTCACTTCCTATGGCAGTGCAGAGCCTCCTGGCGCCCCCCCCACCCCCTTTTCTTTTTAATGTTTTTTGCTAAAATTACTTCCTTTTTAAACAGGGACAAGCTACTCCAAAAGCCTCTCATTTCTTTTTTTTTTTTTTCCAGCTTCTAAGGACTGAAAGCAGCTTTCTAAAGCTACTTCTAGATTCCAAGATCCAGAGAAAGTACACAGCAGTGGTAATCTAGAAAACACAGAGAACTCTCTCAACTCGCTGCTTCATTAGGAAGGGCTGGGAGAGAGACGAAGTCTGACCAGCTCTTTATTACACCACCAAGGAGCCGATCCCATTGTTCCCTCAGCCTGTATCCTAATGATTTTTAACACCACAGACTAGGAATTTCCAAACAGTAATGTGACTACAGAACTCTGCCTGGGCAAGTAACTCCCTCTCATGAATCTTCACCCACTGCCAGCCATCCCAGCAAGGGAATGCACCGGGTAAACTTGGGAATGCTCACTAGTGATTGAAGAGTGTACCAGGCACGTTTCTACTGTACCTCCAATGTGCACATTTACATGAAAGTCATTTTATCTGCTTGCTGCCAAGGGCTGGTAACTCTGCTGTTTGGTTTCACCCTATAAACTCGAGCTCCTACCAAACCCAGCAGGACTGAAACTGTAGAAATTCCTTACCCCCACAGCTACCCTTCTTTTCACCGTGGGAATTAATTAGCTCCATGATTGCTCTAACAATCTGCACATTCTGCCTAACCCCAAACCCACCTCGCTCTCCTC
Organism: Cyanoderma ruficeps; assembly: GCA_008694505.1. NCBI lineage: Eukaryota > Metazoa > Chordata > Aves > Passeriformes > Timaliidae > Cyanoderma > Cyanoderma ruficeps. The sequence goes on from VZDJ01000452.1 coordinate 457,264, forward strand.
GATAATTGCAGACACAGCAGTAGCACAATGTGTCATTAACACGACAGCGATCTCCCTTTTTAAAGCAAAACCACGAGGAAGAGGCTTTGAAAAAGGTAAGGGCACATACCCATTTCTGTTCATCGTAGTCTGCACGCAAATTGTAAAGGAGAATTATTGCTTTTTAAGGATGAAAAGCTTTGGAAATATGGTAAACATCCTACAAGGTTCTAATTCTAATCCGCTAAAATTCTGTACATACTTTAATATTCAAGCCTCTATTTGCTTACTCAAGATCAAATAATTTCATTTTCACATCTATTCATTAAACTCTTTATAGTTCTACGGTCTAATGAATATTTAACAACTAAATAGGATCAAAACATGGGGGAAAGGTCACATGGCAATGAACATTATTTCATTTGGCCAATGAATAGTGAACCCTGCTCTCTTGGCTGAAATTAAGGCACTAAGTGGCAGTAAAAGGATAAAGGAATGAAGGGGTTTTTTTCCGACATTATCTGAAAAAAGACCAACACGACTCTTTCTTTTTAGGACGCCAGTAGAGTACATCTCCATTCTGAATGACTCAGTAAGGCATTCTATTGGCAAATTTAAAGAAAATGTTCTCCTGATTAGAGCCCATTACATTCATTGTCTGAGTGTGACTAGTGGCACTACTAAGTGTTAACAACCTGGAGGGGGAGAAAAGCTACAAAGATGTCTGAAGACTCGAAAGGCACCAAAAAGAGAACAGCTCTGCAACTGCCAGTTCTACAAACAATTATGTAAGCTGTGTTTAACACTGCATATAGTCTATTTTCAATCAACAATCTTTGTTGACCAAGATAAAGTGTAGTAGCTCTTCATTTAAACTCTCAGTTAATCAAGTGCTAGTTTAGTAAGAAATTTATTTTCACATACCAGAAAATAATTGCAGTGTCTAACACAACTACACTTAAAGCAAAACTAGTCTAGTATGCTTTATGCATTATTCTGGTTAACACTGAAGCAAACCTGTATAAACAAAAGGGTTACCTCGAGATACATAGTTTACAATATAAAATCAACATATAAATGAATAGGATTTACTGAAAACAATGGAAAGTGTATTACAAAGATACATGTAACAATTTTAACCACAATATTTCCTCTGTGAAAAATACAACTATTAGTGAGATAAAATGTACAATTGAATTTTTTTTTCCAAAAGAAAAAAAAAAACCCACAGTATAAAGGAAAATATCTTTTTCTTCAAAACAGGGAAAATAGTTAAGGTCATTGTCTTTCATTACAATATAATTTGACACAAAAGCAGTCATAGGATTGCACCAACTCCATGTTCAGTCTCCCGAACATGACAATAGTAAAAGGAGTCCATAAAGCATAATGAAATTTCTGGATTTTATGATGGCAATATACATATGCAGAAACTGATGTCACTCCAGCTCTGTTCACAAAATGTACAAAACTCTAAATTTGGTGGCCAGACATGTAAAAATTAGTTTGCCCCAATGCTGACTTTTCTCTCGCTTAGTCAGGGATGGAAAAATCTGTAGTATTTTAAGTGTTGTTATCTGTTGAGCAATAAAAAAGAAAATAAGTATATGTAGTGCATGCTTTATCACTTGTCAAAACCATTTCTGAAAATAAAACTAAGTTATCCAATAGTTTACAAAATAGAAAATAACTCTTCAGGTTAAAAATGTGGTTAGGTTTGTGTTTAGTTCCATCTCCAAAGGACTGATTTCCTTGGCAGCATCACTTTCCCTTAGCACGAGCCAAGGCACAAAGTTCCATAAAGAGAAATAAAAATGGCTACGAACAAGAATGCAGTCTGGCATTGTAAAAGAAATCAGAGCCTCTCTCTGAGCTTTCTGTTCCATCAGGTTAGTGCCGTAGAAAAATGTGGGATTTGGGATACATTTTCGTTATGAGCATTTCTGCTGGACACGATTCAAAAGTTCACCAAATTTTTCAAAGAGATCCTCCACCCATTTCATGTTTTTCATGCACAGCTGCACAATCTCTTCCTGGCCTAGATCTGCACTCGTCTTCTGAACAGAAGAAATCTATTTAAAAAAGAGAAGGAGGGGGAGTGAGAGATGCACACACACACACACACATTAGGCTGCCAGAATTGGAGAATTTTCATTTTTATAAAAGTCTGCAGTTAAATATGAACCTTCCCTGGCAGAAAACCTTTAAGTTTTAAAAGCAAGGGTAATGCCCCCCAAAATGCATTTTTAACAACTAAGCCAGAGCTCGACTCTTGCGTTTCTGCTACCTGAAATATTTCCACCAAGGATTTGCAGGAGAAATAAAGGCACAGCATTCTAATGCAAAAAAACCCCACAACCCTTTTAGATCCAAGGAATTAAATACACTGACAACATTTGTTCTGTTTATTTTGGATAACAGCAAAAAAGACCAAAAACACTTGAGGGAATCCCACAAACCTTGCAAGCCCCACCTCTGAATGTTCTCAGCAGCAGTTCCCTTTAGGGGCAACCCATGTGGTCAGTGTAGCCTTTGTTTGCCATAAAGAATTAATTAAAATAGGAGGCCTCGATCTATACTCATTTACCAAGAATGAGAGAACAGTCTCTGAGGTTAGACTCAATTCCCTCAATAAATTCCCTCAATGAATGCAAAAAGTGAGAGCAATACTTACCTCTTCTTTACACGTTAGATATATGTGATATTTGTAATGATGGAGTGAGTGATACAAAGAATACAACTGTATTTTTTCTGGATCTACTGTAAACTCCTGCAAAAAGAACAATTATTTTAGGAAAATTAATCTCATTTACCAAGAGACATGACAGGCATTTTCTTCTGTAAACAATTTTTTTCCACAACTCAGAAACTGAGTACTTAATTCAAATCATTACTGTGACATATCTGGCAAACTGTGATTCCCATTATATCATAATTATCTCCTAGCTCCACTTCCCACGTTGTTTTATCAAAACCAGGTGTGAGAATGCTTTCAGTCATCCTGAATGCACTGCAAAAGCCCAGAATGGGTAAGACACCCCCTCCTCAAGAAGTCCCAAAGTTTTGCCATAATTCCACCAGATTGATGGCTATCATTGCAAAAGACACAGACTTTGTGCTTGACAAGGCTGATTTGTACTTATCTAAAAATTAGGTTAATTTGGGAAGAAATATGAGTGTGAACTATATGTACAGGTCATTTGCCAAGCCACTATTTACTGCAGGGAGATGTGGCTAAGCAAGCCAAATCTAGTTAAAGTGTTCCCCAGGAATTCTATGGAAATAAACAATATGTTCTCAATTTTTTTTCCATGCTATTTTTTTTTTAACTTTAAATACACAGCTTCATTCTGCCATTGAAAATGAGGAATGGACAAGATAGAACTCAATTTTTAAGAAGTGTTATCTGATCTCATATTTTACAGTATTAACACTATTTTTATTAAATTTTTGATCTACAAGCCATTGTATCATTTACTTTGTAGCAAGTGTAAGAAACTACTCTTACTGTGATCTACAGCAGCAATGGCGAAGGCAAATTGTTGCTGCTCCAGCAACAGCTCAGGAAGCTGACAAACTATGTTTGACATATAATAATGATGTAATCTACGTCATTAAATGTTGAATTTTAACATTCCCTTGTTACAGAAAAAGCACCTCTCTCAAAGATTTTATGTTTTGATAAACCAACCAAACCAGCTAATACAGGACAGAGTGTTTTATATAAACATGGTTATCACAGCACAAGTCACATGGTGGCAGCAACAAACCCTGGGAACACTCACTCACTCACCTGTGCTGATTTAGTGGTTGATTTAGAAGCCCTCAGTGTTTTCTTGTTGTAAGCTTTGCCATTCATTTTGATCTTAGACACAGACGTCCCTCCACACTTTGTCTTGGAATCCCGGGTGACCACTGTCAGTTCAGGAAAGTTTTCCAAAGCGTTCTTTAACAGAGCATATAAAGACAAAGGATTATGAAAGAAATCAAGAATGGCCACGTTGATGATGAATTGGTCGTTTTTCTTTGAAAAGATGAGAGTGCAGCCTATTAGGAAAAAATTTATTCTTTCACAAAGTCCTGACACAGTGTCATTATCAGATCATACAACCAAATCTGGTTTGGAATGCATGACCACCTGTCCCTGACTACTGTAATTTTTCAAGACCAGCAGATCCTTTCACTGTACGTCAGATTAACATCTGTGATCCCATCACTAGAAAGAGAGGATGGGAAAAAAGCTCCACTGGGCAATTTGCAACTTCTAAATTGCTTTCCATTCCATTTCTGCCCAATAATCTCTAAGGCTAAGTTACTTGAAGATCTCTAAGTATTTCATGCATAATCAGGCATGCAGGAATTGGATTCTTAAATATCTTCATAGTTTTTTGTCCCAGATTTTGCAAATTACAAACTAATTTCATCTCATCAAATCTGTAAGGTAGAAAAGCTTATGTACAGTCAAGTAGAAGCCTGGTTCAAAAATGTACAAGTTTAAGACATTTCAACACATGAGAGTGAACTGCATTTCTGTCAGCTTCAATTCTACATTATTTGCATGAGTAAATTTGAATACAATTTTGTTGAACAAATACAGCATTATGTTAGCAGCTGCTTTGAAATAGTCCTGCTATGCTACGTAATCTGACCCTGAAAAAAATGTTTCACATTAAATGAACATGCATCTTTGTATTACACTCCAGTATGAGGCAGAAAAATACACATATGGAAAAATGAATCAATGCTGCAGTTTAAGGACCTTACTGGGACTACTGGGTTAAAATATCAAGTTGACTCCATTTTTAGTTTTTCTTTTAACAAACAGTACTTGACTACAACAACCTCCCCTGCCCATATTTTATTAGCTCTTTATCGACCATTTTTTACTTTATTAAACAAACCTCTCAGTAAACAGCTATTAAATCTCCTGCACAGTGGCAGCAGTAACCTTGACAAGGCAATCTGTCCATATCTAGTCTTCCTTGTGATATTTTCCAAGTGGAACAACTTACACGGGTTTGAATTATTCAGTTTTGCTATCCACTATAATAGCCTTCCTCAAGGCTGATTTGGAGTGTCAAGGGGCTCTGGGCACTTCTGGCCTCCTCTGGAGAATTCCTAAGAGCCTGAACAGTTCCATGGTCACACCACTGACCTACACCAGACAAATGTGAACTGGAATGAAGAAGTAAATACTAATGATTTCTGCACCTTTGGGAGTGTCAGACACATAATTATTTTCAAATGGTGTTTACAATTTCAGCTGAGATGCTTCACTTACTGAGCTTCGACTAAAGCAACAATATTTAATAATTTTGTTTATAACAACTATTACCCAAAGGATGCAACAAACTGTTAGAACTATAAAAAATGTTACAGGTAATACTTCCAAACACTGACTGCTAATTTCAGTGTCTGCTTTGGTTTGTAATACAGTGCTAACATATGCCATATTAACTCTACCCAGTGGAAAAACAGTGTTAAATTCATCCCTGCTTATGAATGCAGAACACTAAAAACATTCAAACTGAATGATACCAGCCAAGGAGAAATGATACTTTTAACTTACTGCTTTCTTCAGTGCCTCACTCGGTTCTAATATCTGAACTAGTTATTTCAGTAAAGGTGGAACAGAAACCTCCTGTATCTTAAAGAGCATCAAACACATTTTCCTAACCAACACAAGCACTTGTGATGACAAGAAGGCATTTCATTTCTATCCAAGACATTGACCCAAGGATGGCACAAGTTGGCACTCACATCAGAAGAAAAACATAAAAGGTTTTCTATCTTACAGTTGACACCACAAGCAGCTCCCTTCCTTACATTCATTAACTCCATTAACATCTTGCAGATGATATGATGGAATACAGTCTTAACTTTAGAGATATGACACATAATCTGCTTGTAAGTGAACACACAGCAAAGCTACTGTATTCACTATGAACTCCATCTTAATCAGCAACTGGAATTACATGTTGGTATTACAGACAATTAGAGTAGCTTTTTCCCCTTAAACTGGGAAAAAATCAAGCATGATTACCTCTCAGTTTTTGTGTAGTGTGAAGTAAGTGAAATTCTACAAATTTCTATCTTCCCTTAACTGGTCTATATTCTCTGCACAGACAGGTCAAAAAGAAGTATCTATATTGACAACTATTAACACAAAATTCTTACCACAACAGAAAAACAGAAATGGAGGGTTAACACATGCTACCTCTCTGGAGCTCTGCATATTTAAAATTATACGGCCCTTCCCAGGCCTTTTTACTGTAAGGAGGAAGCCACAAGAAATTCTGTTCAAGGAGGCACAAATTGTTCAGCTGTTGGGAAAACAGCATAACTAACATTTAAAAAGTTCAAGAATTGTGTGAATTACAGCTGTTTCACTGGTTGATGGTGGTCTCCTCCCTGAAACAAGGCCACCTTATTGTCCCACAAAATTTACCAGAAATGGAATGGGGAAGAAGGTTTCACAATGGAAAAGAGCAGAACTTCCAAGTCTGTCATTATCTCCTTCCTCAGCTAGTTCTCAAAAATAAGCTTACAGCAGCACAAAGAACAGCATTAATTCTCCAAGTGACTCTACTGTGGGCATAAGGGGACAGGGAAAGAGGTGCAAAGAGCAAGTTTGGTGATGGTGTTTATAGTCAGGCCTGCTTTACTGTTGTTGGCCTCAAAACTGTTACAAGAACAAATAATCAGTCTGATTACAGACACTGAAAAAAGGGTGTCTTATTCCCAAGCAGTAGGACAACAGGGAATGGCCTCATGGTGTGCTAAGGGAGATTTAGAGTGGATGTTACAAAAGATTTCTTCACCAGAAGGGTTATGAAGTACTTGAAGAGGCTGCCCAGGGAAGCGGTGAAGTCACCATCCCTGGAGGTCTCTGAAACACGTGCAGCAGATGTGGCACTTTGGGACAGGGTTTAGTGGTGGACTCAGCCGTGCTGGGTTAACACTTGGAATTGATCTTTCCTAACCTACATGACTCCATGAGTGAAAATAACCTTCCTGCACTTGCAAGCTCTGCATTGTTGCTTGGAGGGTGGGTGGAAACGGTAGGAAGCAGTGATTATCCTCCTGTTTACCTTCTCTCTACTGAGATGGTACGGCTTCTCTCTTCCCTGTCCACATCCAGACCTGTCTTTTTAATACCACGTCAAAGCTGCTGTAATATGGGCTTGTTATCCACACTTTTCTCAACCTTCCATGCTGAAGATACATGAAAGAGCACACAAATGAGTTGTTCTTGCATCCCTCTGTCCTGGTTTTAAACTCCCCTGATCATGTTCTCTACTTCAAAGAGGTTCAGACATCTGCTCCACAGCACAGCTATTTCAGGTAAAAGTATATTTTTAGGCAATACAATCACTTAACCAAAAGCTCTAAAAGGACAGGAAACAGATTTGCTTTTGGCAAACCTGAAAAGCTTAAAGGAAAAAATGCTTGAGAACGAACCAGAAAGCATGGGGAGTAAAACTACAACTTTTACCTTTGCAGCATAAACTCCTCCACCCCAAAATGTTCTCCAAATGCCACATACAACCACTAAATTTACAGCATCTCTTTCAAATCCGTATTCACTTCTGTTACAAATGGGTTTTAAGCTGTGCCTGCATGGTACGAATTCAGTGATTTACTTAAAACACCACTTTTAAAAGCCTAGAATTTGAAAGAGAATACCTTGAAAGCATGATCCAAGCGCAATTTGGAAAGCAGCCTTTTCCTATTGTCATTCAGCATACCATCAATTTTTCTCATGTGAGGCAAAAGTAACTCATCTAAAAGACACATTAAAAACCCACAGCAGTTGATTATTAAGAGATGCACAATAATGAGATTCATATTCATTCCATACTTTGACCCATTCATATACAATGTGGAAAGTAAAAAAACAAAGCAATTGGCACATAATCTAATTTCAAACGTGAGAGAAGAATCTTTTTTTTCTTATCTGCCTACTAAGCTGGCGTAGATAATATGAAGTTTAATTGCTGACTGTAATCCTGCTCGTTCTCCGAGTTTCCTTTGCTGCAAGGAAAAATTAACACACAGCAATATGCAGAGCATAAATATTAGAGATAAGTTTACACCAATTCCTAGATAATCCTCTTCTGTGCAATACAGGTGGCAGTTTTATAAAGACAAGTATGTGGTTTCGACATTTTTATTCCGTTTTACAAGAAATGGTCCTGCTGGCATTTATAACAAAAAAAAAAAAATTGAGAAAAGTGCTTCCTGATAAAAGTTATCTGATAAACCACTGGGAATTACAATATACAGCTGAACATAGGCTTGTGGCCAGGAATGAAAATTTACAGCTCAGTATGGAGCCTTGGATTTATAAAGTCAATTACTTTGATTTTAGTGAGACTACTGATACAATGCATGGGTCTGAAATCTTGAGGTAAGTGTGCACCGATGCACACTCAAATCAAGAGAGGCAGGACAGGAGAGGCTAGGAAAGATTTTTTTTTTAAACACAGGCAAACAGAATGTAGTATAAAACAACAGCTTACAACTAAATAATACATGAAGTGATTTCTCTTTTGGAACCTTTATCTTTGAACGTGAGAGTTTTACTAAATTTTGAGAAATAGGAGTTTTGATTTGTACCCTGGAGTCTACTAGGATAAACAAATCCAAATATTTGGTCTTCAAAGAAAAAGTGTGCATTAATATAATTTTCTTTGATCAGGATTTCATGATTTTAGAGTTTAAAAAGCAGAATTTTTAATAGTAGGAAGAATCATATCTACTTAAAGTTATATGCCTATTTCTTCAAAAGAAGGCAAACACACTTGAAACTCTGTAATTTTCAATAAATATTTGCTAAAGTTTGAAGTACAGTAATTGTAGGAACAAATAGCTCAATTCTGACACTCACAGCAAAATTCCAATGCAGCAAAGAAGATAAAACAGCATTTCCAAGTTACTTTGACTGTTCAAAGAGATGATGCAAAAATATATATTTACACATATGTGTAGATTCTTCAGATGAGGTTATGTACCTCGATTTTTGTTAGGTTTATGTTTTTTTTTTAAAGAACACTTGCCATACTGATTAATAACCCTAAAATCTAGTAAGAACACACAAATGTTAAACATACTGTACCATTGCTCTTTTCCAAGGCTTGCATTGTGTCTGGATCCAAGGCAATGCTAACAAGCAACTCCATGTAGCTCTTGAAAGTCTCTTTCATAGCTCTTGTATTCAAAAAGCGAGTAACAAGTGGAGCTGGAGGTACAACCTCTGAAAAGTAAACAGGATAGAATGATTTTTTTTTTCCCTTCAATATCCTAAAAACGCTTGTGTTTTTCAAAACTGAAGGTTTCTCTCTTAAAACACAAGTGACCCCTACTGGTACCCCAAGAGATTAAAATTCAGTGCAGTCAATTGCAATAAACTACTCACAGGTCTAAAACAGGGGCAGACACCAAATATGGTAGAAATGGTTCCATTTTTTAAACTATCAGCATTTAGAATATATTTTAAGGAATTGAAACATTTCTCTATTATTATAGATGAAAGTCCAGAGAAACAGGATAATTAATAACTTCACTCAAGTGAAGTGCCCTAAGTGCCCTAATTTTTATGTCAAGGCAAGTATCTCCCAAAATAGCAAAAATTTAAGTTATCCAACACGAAAAAGAATTTCTGAGGACTAATGTCACTCAGGGTCCTACATACCATTGAAGCCAATCACACCTAATTTTTAAACTTGCAAAAACCTAAAAAATGATCAGTGAAGCAATGTAGGCATACTTATGCTTACCCTGAGGAAGCCTTTATTCTTTCATAGACAGCAATTTTAATATGCACATTGAGTAGTCATCAGTAAGCATTCTGCAGCTTTTTATAGACTCCATGTCTGACACCAGGCTTTTGTAGTAATTAAGCAGCAAGGCTGTTAAACTTCCTCAGGGATGACAGTAATCACCACGTTACTTGAGGTCTTAAATATGGACAGTGTTACTTGGGCAAATTTGCTTGAAAAATATTTGAAAGGTGCTGTCCTCATGGAGGAAGTGTGCCAGTACACCAGTGAGAGTTTATCTATGTTTAAAAGTCACCAGGATGCTTTAGAAACGCAGCAATAATAAAGTATGAGCAATACACACCTTGGCTTCAAACATACAAGAAATAAACAAAAAGAACTCTGCAAAATGCACTGTAAATCTGCTGCCACAGTAAGCCCTAAAAACACTGTAAACTTCAGAAATCCCTTTTTCTTCAGGAGAATTCCTGCAAACATTGAATCTCAATGTTCTATGAATGTCTTAATAGCAAATCTGCTCAGCAGGCTACATTTGAACAGCTGGCATTCAGACAAGCAATGAAGCAGCCAAAAAGTCAACTGCTTTTTCTCCTTGGGTTCTGAAAAAAACAACAGCAGCATCTGAATTCTGCCCACATCTGCATGCGAGCAAACATTACAGGAATGTTATTTCAGACATGACATTCAGCTGCAAAGCAAAACTAAGGAAGAATCTCATTCTTAAGATGTATTCAAAAATCAAATTGGCTTCTCCTCCTACAGTTGTACCCATCACAGACAGCAAGTGGTAAAATACGTTTTTATGTAGATAAACTACATTTGAAATAACTTCAATTGTACACATTTGCTCATACACCAACAGCAACTGAAAAGTTTTAAGAAACTCATTTTGCATGTCCGATTTTGTATTTTCTTTCTGAGGCTTGTACAGAAAAATGTGCAAGATCAAACAATGTAATTTTATAATACTCTGCTCAGTTAAGTTCAAATGAGTCTAGGTGCCAGCAATGGTATCTCACTCACCATCTTCTTCACTCTGGGCCTCAGGTGAAGAATCAGACTGGGAAGATGAAAATTCTTCTTTCCACTTTTTCCTTTTCTTTGGTGGTGGTTCAGCCTTTACCTTTGGCTGTTTAGCTTTGGGTTTCACAGAAGAGACCTTTGTTGCTGTTGGTTTTGGTGTTGGTGGATCAGGGGGTTTGATGTTGCTATTACTAGGTTTGCAGTGAATAATCCTGCAAGATTATGAAGAGAATGTTTATGAATATAATTACCACCCGAGTTTTGGCAGTAATAAAATAGCTATAAACTTATTTAACCAGAATATACTCCCCACTGATTACATACACCTATTTCACTGTAACTGGGTCATACACACTTCATATACTACTATATTTTTGAAATAATACTTGACCAGACAACACCTTTCTCTTCCCACCTCTCAAAACAGGAAAACAAGCAGGAATGTTAATATCAGAAATACAAAGTTCTGTACTTTAGGACTAATAACTCAATACAGTTTTGAGAGCGTGGCAGGGAATACAATCCTGGGAAGTGTTAGAGGAGAGTTTTGTCAAGATGGGAAAGCAGAAACATTGTCAGTATCTTCTGGAACACTGAGAATAATTCTAGACATCTGTCAGAAATGGAGACTTCAAACCAAAATGGATGGAGACAACAGACAGCAGAAGGATGAGAGGAATGGAAAGTCTGCCCCAAATGTGGAAGCTGAACAACCTCGTTCAATGGAGCTCAGTGAAACGCAGACAGAGGTGGGATCTGACTGATTTCTCCAGAAATACAACATGCAGTATAAACAGAAAGAAAAGCCAAAAGCAGTGTTGAGAGAACAGTGTAAGAAGCATAACAAGCTAATCACAATCATGTTTTGTTAAAAGAGGGGTTGTTTCACAGCACTGGAAGAACAGGTACTGGAACAGTCTTCCATAGGCCAAGAAAAAAGGAGCATCAAAATCCTAACTACTTTTACTAGAACAGGATTATTTCATAAAATAGATTATCTGATGGGACTGCTTCCTTTGAAAGCAAGCTAGACCTAAAACTCCAGTGTTTTCCTGAATGAAGAGCAGTCACGAACACCTGTTTTTAAATTTACTTCCCAGGATTGTGAAGAAAGCATGGTACTTCCAGTATACTGGGACAGAATGATCATTAAAGCCACCTCGAAAAAACTACCTAACTAGCAAAGTCCACAGGATATGAGAAAACAATACACAGAAAATTAAAATCATTACACTAGCAGGCTTATATGGCAAAGGAAATAGCATGTGGTACCCTAACACCTCCAAAATAACTCATTATGGAACAGAATTAGAGTAGGGAAGACAAGGCAGCAATTTACATTGAATTTCTTAAAATTCAAAATAATTTATTTCTCAGTTTCCATACTAAAGCACAACTAATATCCTTCAAAGTTATAACTCCTATTTAAATAGATATGTTCTTAATACAAAAACAATGTGGCAAAATGGAAAACAATTTGAAATAAAATACCTTGCTGACTGGACAGGCTTGATTCGTGGTTTTTTTGAGCATACTCTGACATATTCCTTTTTGTTTGCATTTTCAACAAACTTCACATACACTCGTTTGTATTTTGTCTTTGCATCCCCAAAGTACCCAAGATACTAAAAGAAAAGGAAAAAAAAAACCAAACCACAAGTGTTTCTGTTAAGCAAAATTTGTCAGTTTTAACAGGCAAAAATTTCAATACTAAAGAAAAAAATCAGTTTAAACCACTCTATGTTTTAATACAACAATAAGCCACTCCACAGCATTTATAATTTAAGTAAAATTTTCCATCAGATTTCCAGACAAAAATTAAAACTGAAGACGATAAGGTAAGGGGAGATACTCTGGGCTTCCTTTTCTCCCTTTATTTTATTCTCTACATGTGTTATCCCAAAAGCATTACCTGCCTGGCAAAAGGCTGCCTGTTAAAATTGTATCCTCTCTGTACCACTCCTATTGCAGAAAACAGTCAGTTCACAAGCCTCTTTCTACTGACTTTATTGTGGTCAGGAACACTTGTTCCTTTACACAGCCAAAGTGATACCTCAGACTCCATGCTGGAAAGCAAAAAATCAGCCCATGGATGTATTCAGAGAGAGTTTGAGTTGGAGGGGTCTTTTCCTCTCCTCTAAGATGATTTCTAAGAATGTAAGCCAGAATCACATTCTATTTTATTTCCTAGACTTGCAGTAAGGAAAGCAGCTCCCCTGAGGCTTCCCAAGGAATTTTGAAGACTCACACTGTTAGTAGCAGCAAACTCTCTGTGTCCGTCACGCACTTCAGGAACAAACTTTTGCAATAAAGCCTTCTGTACTTTCCAGATAGCTGGAGGCTCTTTTCCTGTCTGCAAAGCAACCTGGAAGAACAAAAAATTGTTTGCCGAAAACACTGCTTATTTTTCTTCCAGAAATGTGTTTGTGCATCACATTTTTTCAGGAAGTTACTCAAGGATAAAATGTAAATAAATGATTTAAAATTCTAACACTGCAGTTATTAAGTCCTGCTTGCAGCAAGGCAAGTTTGTAATTATCAGCCTGAATGAGAATTTTCTATATATCCTACAAAGAAACTACTAACTCAAATAAACCTTTTGGAAAATGTAGTCAAGCACTGATTACTTTTTCATGATTCTTGAACTAGCAAACTTAAAATTCAAAATATCTCCTAACATACCTTAATCTACTTTATAACTGACAAGGGAACATTTCAAACTAATAACACTTGCCTTATGTGACAGAGCAACATTAATTGATTTAAAACAGCAGCTTGAGAGGATGAGCACAGAAACAAGTAATCAAAAATATTATAAATTTTCCAACAGGAAGAATATTGCTGGCTATGACAGCCACAAAAGGAAAGGTTAACATGCAGAAGAATTGAAATGGTGAAGCAACAAAACCAAACCCAAATAAAAAATCAAAAACAACAAGGAAATTCACATAAACTCATGTGAAGAGTAGTACTGGTTGCTTCTGGAAATCATTTCTTGTTGAAATACAAAGCAGAACTTCTTACCAAAAAACAGAAGCTAATTCCATTCTAGTTCTTTTGCAAAGTTACACTTGAAAGTCTACTCCTATCTTAAAAAAAAAAAAAGTAGTCAACTGCCTTTGAAAAATTTATGCTTTTTAATATTAAAATAGATAATTCCAAGTTCTAACAGAGGTTCCCAGCACACAGATTTACTTTATTATGTATGTAGCATAAAATGGGTCATGTACATTCAAAACATGATTGTAATCTGCACTAGAAAGACACCTTTAAGGCATTTTGGCAGCAATCAGGGAATACTAGAATAGAAAGAGAAAACTAATCTGCAGCCTTTCCTCTTCTGGTAGTTTCTTGAGGCTAAATTCATATGCAGAGGTTTTGCGCTGTGTTTCCCCACCTCAGCAAATACTCAGATTACCTTTAGTGTCTCTATATCTTCAATCTTCACTACAAATTCATCACGTTCTCTGTACATGCCCTCTCCTTCACTGTCCATATTCTCCTCATCAGTACATCCTTCTATTGCAACAGTCTCCTGTATTTTTGCCAATTGCTCTGAAGTCACAGCATCCTGTTGAGCTACTTTTAAGGGGTCAGCTGGATTCATTTTCTCCTGCACGTTGCCTACAGGAGCAGATGTCTGTGGAGGTTCCTGCTTTGTTACAGCAGTGGTGGTGGTGGCAGCAGCAGGAACAACCGTCACCTTCTCAGTTTCTGAAGAAAAAGATCCAAATTTTAGTTAAATTATCAAGGATTAGCAATGTAACATGGAACTAGGTTTTCCTTCTTTTCTGTTAAAATTTATATTAAAGGCTACTATTCTAGGAAAAACACCTGTTCTAGGAGTTAAAATAGAAGCAGTATTTGACCACAACTAAGTCTTAAACAAAACCAAAATACCGTAGCTAATATACCTCTGTTTGTATTAAACTGCTGCATCTGTTAGCATCTGGAATTAACAAAACCGAATGCTTTAGAAAACAATTTGATAGTTACAGACATGATCACCAGGTAATACTGTTGCACTTTGTGACAGTAAGCAAATACAACAGTAAAGGTTACAACACTGAATCCTGTTATCTGCTGATAAGTCTTTTGAAATTGGATTGCAGAAAGAGAAATACGCATGAAATATGAAAACATTTTTCTGGGTGACTTTTGGACATTTATCATTTATATCTTGTGATAATGTAACTGGAAGTTCCAGATCAAAACTTTAGCAATAACCTAATGATTTTTAATATTAACAGAGGTGAGCAATGAGAACTGATGAGACAAAACGAAGAAGGGAAAAGAACATTCCTTTCCTCCTCTATTCCAAAGAGCCAAAGAGAAGTCCCACCTTTCAAAATTATTCTTTCCCACCTGAAAAAAATTAAAATCCATTTTAGATATTACTTTACAGTGTTCTATGCATGTTAGTTTTAACACTGACTTGCTGATCTAAAAGAAACCAAGTTACATTAAATATAACACAATTACTAATATCACTCAGGAAACTTAAACTACTTTAGTTTTGTTACAATCACTGCTAATTGTTGACTTTTTCACTTGAAAAATTGCAAAAAAGATAATGTAACATATTTTAACAAAAGCGACTCCAAACGAATGAGTTAAATGTCAAATTAATGTGTCAATACAAAAGCTGTATACCAAGTAAGTGAAGATTCATTAAATTCATCCAGTAAAATTGTTAATTTGAAATGTGAAATGTGCTCTTCCAGATACATCACTTCACATTATTGCAAATATGTTCTATTTTTTCAGTGAGAGAGAGCTCTGACAGCTTTAATTAGACACACCATTATTAGTTGCCCAGGTATATTTACATATTTGTCAGAACAGCAGATAAAGGTACATATACTAATTATTACTATCAGCAAAGGACTATGTTTAAATATTTCTCTGTCTCTACTTATTTGCAAAAACAGACAGAAGAGGGAATTACTAGAAAACCTGCAAAACACCAGCAAGCAGGAAAGAAAGATGTCAAACAATCTTGTGTGTCACAAAACAGGAAGGTGAATTCGAGAAATTGGTGACATAAATATTACATCCTTATGGATAACAAAGAAGAGACAATAATATTGTAAAAGAAATCACTGCAAATGAAACACTAATGGAAATGCTCATCCAACAAAAATCCATTTGAAAGATTTCTTTGGACATTGTACACAGAAATGGCTTATTGAAATTAACAAACTTCAGCAAGAGGCTCAAGCCATGGCACTGTCCAGATTTCAGCTTTCTGGGAAGAAAAACAATCACTGTTTTCTTGTTTGAAATATATATTCAACTGAAGGACACAGAAGGAACTTCATCCTCTGTAATAGCCTTTTTGAAATGCATGCACTTAACATAATTACACAGAAATAGCCACAGAAAAAAACCAGAATAGTAATTAAGAGGAAGTATTGTTCAGCATCTCACGTATTCTGCAATATTTTTCCAGTATCTTAGGTGTGATTATTACAATTCAAGTTTAATTTTGCTATCTGTTTTTCAGTAAATCATGTCACACCTAGAGAAAAAAAAATCTCCCTCTCTCCTTTAATCTAAAAAGGGAAACTATTACTTAATTCCCTCTTATTAAGAATCAGCTTACAGGTCATGGATTCTGAATCCTAAGAAGAGTTAAAGAAATGTTTCATTTTCTCCCTGTGATTATTTTGGAAGACAGTGGTATTTCTCTGGAATTAGTACAATTATATGATTGGCTGGATAGTTTCTAATTGCTTACCAGAAGGGAAAAAACCCAATCTTTACTAAGAGACCTGTCTAGGCAAAAACATTCTGTAAGCTGAAAATACTTCAAAACAAAACAGCATCAGTTAAAACCTCTGGACATGGATGTACAGCACGG
Organism: Cyanoderma ruficeps; assembly: GCA_008694505.1. Lineage (NCBI taxonomy): Eukaryota > Metazoa > Chordata > Aves > Passeriformes > Timaliidae > Cyanoderma > Cyanoderma ruficeps. Next base: position 473,911 of record VZDJ01000452.1, read on the forward strand.
ATGCAACACAACTGAAACTGAAAAGTGTGTGAAAAACTAATTACTGCTGTGATCAGTTGTGGCTGCCTGCCTCTCCCTGCCCAAGCCAATCCTTTCCAGATTTTGGTTTTTTGTTAGCAACCTGTCAACACACATGGAGCTACAACAGTCCTGATCAAAATGGCTCAAATGACTCCTACCTTGGACCAGCCCAGCCAACTGAACGCAGTTTAAAAGTGCAAAAGTTGTTTCACACACATCTACAGGGCACTTTCATCACCACAGAAAATGTGTGATCACCTAGCAAAAACTTATCACCTGCTGATGGCAATTATTAATATATTCTCTTGCTAGAATTTTTTAAAAATAGGTTTAGTACCTCTGACATGTGTTGTTGATGTTCCCAAATGAAAATCATATTTAGTATTTTAAGCCAGAATTGAAGAGAACACACACATTATTCCAGCTTCAGGGTAAAATAACTTTTTGGCATTAGCCCTACTTAAGTAGCATGGAAAAGTTTATTTACGTATTTTCTTATTGTGGAAAACACTATTTTAGTCCATAGTCAATACACCTTTTGAAGGAAACTCTTAATTGTGGCCAAAACCAAACCAAATCAAAATGTTTACCTGAAGAGTGATAAAATTATTTTTTTGCCCCATCAGCTACAAAAAATCTCCTTCATCATATGCACTTGCCGTAACCATTTTACCTGATCTGATCTTTTTGTCAGATGTCTCATCCAGGGCTGACAACGCAGTAGAGATGCTCTTTTGAAGATCAGGGTTACCACCCACAGAATCATCTTCATCAGAAGAAAATGAAGGCAACGTTTCTAAATTTTTCTTAAGTTCCTCATCAGCTTTTTTGGTTGGACTTTCTCCACTGACCTCAGGAGCCACAGGTGGTGGTGCAGCTGCTGGCTGAGGTTTTGCAGAGGGCTGCAGGCAAGGGGCACGAACTATTTGTGTGACCGGTCTCCTAGTCCTGTTTGGCATCCGTACAGCTGGAGTGGAAAACTGTTGCCTAGGCCCAGACTTTAGAAAGTCTAAAAAAGATGCAATAAATCCTGTTCTGACTTCAGGCTGTTTTTCTTCAACTTCTTTAATTTTTTGCCTCATTCTTTCCTGATGTTGGTAAGTATCATAACAACCTTCAGAAACAGGAGAAGAGTATGTGAAACATGAATCATTTCCTCTTGAATTCTGACGTTTACACTGTCCACTTCTTTTTACCTGTTTCTGAGTTGCACTGTCATCTTCTGCAGCATTTTTGTTTTGGCTTTTTCCTTTGCTTTTTTTCTTCTGAAGGTTCCCTTGAGTTAAATCTTGGCATTCTTCTTCAGTTCTATTCATGGCTCCATCTGCACTTTGGGGCGCAGACAGCGGCCGCAACGGAACCTTTGACTGGTTACCCGCGACTGTACCATCATCACCACCCACACTGAAATCATTCTCCGAAGCAGCACTTTCCTCACTTAGGCTCCTGCCACTTGAAACAAACTCTGTGTCCCTTGCATTCAGTGTACCATCAACAGAAGCATCATTGTCTTCTTCGGATTCGTGACTGATGCTAGGTTGCTTTTTCACTCGAACAGCCTCTTGGTCGTCTTGACCAGGACCAAGGGTGGGAGAGGTCATTCTTATCGGTACACTCTGATCAGGAGTTTCAAGGTGCTGCTGATCTAGGTTCACAGTTTTTGTCTGTATTGTTGACACTGGGGTAAGATTTAGAGTAATTTGGCCTCCGTTCAGAGAAATATTATTTCTGTTTGCTGGCTTTCCAACTACAGTAGGTGAGGCACTGAAAACAGAAGACACGTGTCTGGAATCCAACGATCGGAACTGCGTTTTAGACTCCTCGCTATTTTCAACAGTTTGGACTTCCGCTTCATTAGAAGCTGATTTGGCAAAGTCAGATGGTGTCACTCCACAGGCTGCTGCTGTTGCTGCCAAGATGTCATCCATGTTGGATAATATATTCCTCTCATCGCTGAGAAGTATAGATTCTGGGAAGCATATTGAACTAAGAGAAACAAATTGATTTTTTGCATCATGTTGATTTGTCTGAGTAAAATGATCTTTTGCTGTCAAATGCTGCTGTAGCGGCTTTGAAGACTCAGAAATGTCCATTTTCATTACTTCTGAATTCTGACTATGAAGCTGTTGCTGAGAATGGCCCCCATTACTTTGAACAATGTGACCATCCATCTGAAGGAACGGATGTGTCACCTGCTGAGGACTCTGTATTCTTTGCACTTGCGGCGATGCCTTTCCTTGTCCTAAACCCGACTGCAGGATTGACTGGTGAAGAATCTGCAAGTCGCAGGTGGACTCCAGCAGTACCTGTGCACTGGGCAAACACAGCTGATGACCATGTCTTAAAGCATGAGGCTGAACCTGTGGTGGCGTGCTGATGACTTGGCCCTGCTGCTCTTGAGCTTTACTTTCATGTACCTTATGCATGAGAGAATGCTGTTGGTTTAGTTCCTTAGCACTCACAGTTCCCTGTGTTGTTCGCATTAAATTAGCTGTCTTTTTGATATCATGGCTTAGGCTGCTGATGTGGCCAATGTGCTGGGAAAGCTGTTCCACAGAACTGACCATTCTTTCATCTTTTTTTGTTCCTTGAAGAGTAAGCCCAACAACTTGATCTTCAAGACGAGAGTTGCTTCTGATTACACTTTGAGAGTATCTGTCATTTGCTTTTGAGACCCTATAGGATGCGTCCTGAGCGTTGATCTCCTCCTCTGTTAGGCTTTGAGTGGAAGATTCAAGAGTTGCTTGCTGTTGCAATGCCTGCATGTCCTGCACTGATAATTCCTCCTCCTGTTTCGATGAGGCATACAAGTTAGAGTCAGACTTCCTTTTAACATAGGACTTTGTTTCTGAGGAAGGTCTGTTGTTCTGCAGCGTCTGGGAGTGAGCTGGGGGTGCAAAAGGAGACTGGACAGATGGCAGAAACTTTTGAGACTGCGGAGAGGAGGACTCTTGCGACTGAGAGTTCTGAGAAGAATGTAAAGAAATATAGCTTTGATTAGGACTCGAGACTGGAAGAGTTTGTATCCGAGGAGAGGCATTAAAGGAAAGAGAAGGTGACGTTAATGGTAAAGACTGCCCTGAAGAATAGCTTTCTGAAGGACTAACAGCTGCTAAAACTTGTGATTGAGATGAAAAATTAACTTGGGACTGGGTAACTGGAGATAAACCCTGAGAGTGACTAGAAGAGTAGCTCTGAGCTTGGCTGACCGAAGAAAGTTCCCTCATTTGCCCAGAGTAGTTCTCATTTGGAACTGAGGTCAATACCTGTTCCTCTGAGGAGTAATTTAGAGTCTGACTGTCAGAAGTAATAGCTTGTGATGGCCCAGAAAAAGTCAATGTTTTATACAGTGAGGGCAGCTTCTCAACCTTGCTGGATGAGAAATCCTGTGAGTGGCTGACAGGTGGCACATTCTGAGCCTGGCATGAAACATAATTTTGGGACTGACTGACTGACAAGAGGCTGGGGAGCTGTGCTGTAGAGTAGATTTGTGCTTGGCCTGTAATGACAGAACTCTGGTTTTGTGCAGTTTTGGCATAGCTTTGTGTCTGCACAGTGGGAGCTACACTCTGAGGTTTGGGGGTCTTCGTTGACCTCGGAGGCTGCTTCATGGAACAGTTCTTCACTTTTGCTGTGGAAGCTGATGGAAAACCGGGTGATGGAATCGCAGATGTGTACGACTGAGCAAGTTCCACTGTGACTTGAGAAGTCTTCTGCTGTGGTCCTCCATTGCTCACCTGAGTAACATCCCCAACTGGACTGCAGGACAATGCTGAGTGCCTAGATGTATCCTGGAAGTTAACTCCACTTGTACTTGTTAAATAGCTGTGTAAGGAATGCTGTGAAACAGTCAGTTGAGGCTGGACAGACTGAGTACTTGAAGGCCGCTGGTGGTGTTTAATAACACTACATTCTCGCTGAAGTGCTCTATCCATGGAAGCCGTGGAACCAGTGAAGACAGACGTGCTGTAGGCCTGAGACACCTGCTGAGCTCCTCCAAGGGTCGAAGGCAACAAACTGAACTGAGGCTGCAAAAGATGGGGCGCAGATTCTTGAGCAGAACGATATGTTGATGACTGGGGGGGTACACTGGTACTCAGAACGGAGCTGCCCAGGCGCTCGAATGTCAGAGCAGTTGGAACAGTGCCCTGTGATGTTTTAATCTGTAATAAAGGGTCGTGGGTAGTTAAGAGGCCGTTGGATGTAGCACTGAAAGTAGCATCTTGAAGAGTAAGAGAAGGGGTAGTAGCAAAGTTCCTGCTGCTGAAGGTGTTGGGATGCTGATACGCCGATAAAGCAGAGGTTGGTGGAAATGTTCCAGAGGTTGGCAAAGCTCCAGTAACGAACAGTTCCGTGGCTGTCGAGGAATGCATACCTGGAAAAAACAAAAAGAAAACAAGAAGGAAAAAGGAGCATAAGGGAGCTTTACAAGTCACAACATTGCATTTCTGTAAGTCACTTAACTGCAAGCTCTTGCAGCATTTACAAACACAATGCTCTTTAGGATCACCATCCTTTAAAAAAACCCAGACACACATAGGGAGGCACTTATCGTGAGTAATTTTTTAAATGGAAGTGCAGGGTTTTTTTAGAATGCCAAACTCTATACCTGCAGTGAATTGCCAAGCGAAAACCTCATATCCTTATGATGCAAATTGCTGATAAAAAAAATTTACAAGATTAATTCTGCTGTGAAATTGAAGGCTCTTTATTAATTTTTATTTTGATTTAAAAAGAAGGTCATAGTAAACTGACCAAAAGCTCTGGCCACCTTTAATAAACAGTAAAAAGGCAAAATTACACCTTAGCAGTTGTAATACACACACAGTTCAAAGAAGCAATTCCATCTCCTGGATTTGCCTTCATCAATAATTTTACAGCTCACTTTATGGGAAACATTTCAGAGCATACAGTGAAATAGCTAATGGTCCATACACTCCGCAAACCATTTTCTTAAAGGAGGGGTTTGACTTTTCAGTACAAGCAATAAATATAAGTTGTATCCTTTCTGAAGTGAGAGTCCCAGATATCCACAGATAGCGATTATCAGCACAGTGCAGTAGCAACTATCCAACTGAAAAGCATATTTCTTATTTGCATCCAGCTGTTGGTATGTACATCCTGGCTTAAATGAGATCTCTCAACAGAATACACTACTCCAGCTGAAATAGATGTAAGAAATTCCCTTGCAAGCTTTGAGGCTTAGAGCAGTGATCCATATAATTTAGTGCTTTTCACCCTGTAACTTGCAGACACTGGTGAAGTTTGTGTACCGTTCCCAAAATTTACCAAGAAAAGCGAAGAAAGCAAATTTATTCCCAGAGAGGCTCAAAATTCTTGTAAAGGAATCAGTTTCCACTGGGAAATTTACCAGAGTATGCAAATCAGAAAAAATTAAAATCAGCAAAATGATTTGACCTTTTTCAGTTCTTGCACACTTAAAACAGTTTTTAGCTTAGCATCATTTAAGGATAAATAAAACTATCAGTAAACAAAGTTTGTTTTGAAACAAATACTTCAATTAAAAAAAAATCATTTTACAATCCAGTAAGTCTTCTTAAGCTGACTGCAACTTAATCATACAATTGCTTTTGAAGTTTCAGGTGAAGCTGAGAAATAAATTCTTTGTTTCTCCCTTTCAGTGCGAGACAAACTGATATGAAGAGATGTGATAGTGAAGGAATGCCAAGGTATTTTTCCTTAGTCAACCATAAGGTCCTTCTGAGGGAGAAACCATAACCTGTGCTTTAATGCATTTTTCCCCCCTGTTCTAAAAACTGCAACATCATGTACAGCTGGGTTCTCTTTTACTGATCCCTACTGCTAACACAAAGGAAGGGCCATCCAGAAGCATCAAAGGAAGGGAAGAATTTAAACCTGTTTTAACTGCAGATGTTCATTTCTCATCTAACCTGCATTTTACCTTTCTCTTCCATGAATCAAAACCCTTCCAAATACCCTTCCATAACTTCTTAAACTGGACAAGAGCCAGTCAAAGGAGCACTACTATGGCAGAACTGCTGGGATTTATACTCTTAATATTTGTTCAGGAGCAGACAAAAGGCATGGCAAAGGCACTAAGTTGCATGCACAGACATACCCTCACTACCCTAAGAAATCAGAACACTGACAACACAACCCACAGATCAAAGGAACACTTGGAAGGACAAATATAACAAATACAATGTTCTTTTTTTCCCCAAAATCAGCAGTTGCAGGGTTTGGAGAAAACTCCAATGTAAGAAACCCTTCTAAAAAAAGGTCACCTTGCAGAATGAAGAGCTTTTGCTTTCCCTCATCAAAAAAGTTTGTAGAGGACAAAGCTCTCAAAAGACACTTGGGAGGATCGGGGGTTACAGAAAAGCAGCAAAACTATTAAAGGACAACAGAAAGCTCAGAGAACTGGTAATATTGAAAAATGGGCTTACTGATGAGTTCTTAGTAATGAGTACTGAGAAGTCTCTCAATCACTGGTACCAACATCAAACCCGACCCACAGCATGTCTCCCCATTCTTCACAATTCACTGTTAGGCAGGCTGCAATGGAGAAAATGCTAGGACGAAGAGAAAAAAAGATTTCTTCCCAGCTGACATTCAGTTGTGAGGATGGGTCATCATATCTCTCAACTCATAACTGGTTTATATCAAGATTGTTTGCCAGATTACCAGTGTACATCTTCATCTGTGCTCCCACATATCTGCTTTTGTCAATGCTGAGTTAAAAGCCAAGTCTCTACTCTCAACTTTTTGAGTAGCTCTTCACAGAATGCAGCTGCACATCACCCTTAACAGAATGAGTGCAAACTGTCACCAAAAGAGCTGTTCCACTATTGCTACCTTGTGCCTCCTCCCCAAATCAGAACAGCAATCATACAGCTGTACTGAGACACAGATCAGCCTGCTGATACAGAGGAAAACCATCCCAACCAAAGGAAAAAAGCCACTCAAACCTTCTCTGCCAGATCAGTGAATAGTTTCAATTCACTGCACAGCTGCACAATCACTCCATAAGATTAACCAGAACTTGAAGCTACCCACAGATGCAGTAGCAACACTTATCTTAGTGTGACTGTCTACAGCGAGCTCAAAATCTGCAGTTTCCTGCTCTGCACAGAAGGCTTGACAGATGGGGGAGGTTTGTGGAAGGCAGTCAGTCTGCCAAAAGAGATGGCACGTTTGTTTAGTTGTAAATTAGATCCCTTATTTCTATGTGACATGCACCTCAGACCTTCTTTATGAGAACACCTTGCTCATTACTTCTATGGGCCAAAGCTACCCATAGACTTTTAGTACTAATATCACAGAAGAACTATCATAGGGAACAGAGTTTGAGAGTGGAATATATTCTAGGAGGTACAGGTAGCATGCCTGAAAATGCTTACAGTGATAGTGAGACTAATTCCAAACAAAGCTGGGAAAATAAATTTGACTTGTCAGACAAAATAATACCCTATGCATCTAAATGTCTTCTAAACAACCAGAACTTCTGCTCATATAAATCTTGTGATAACATAATTTTATTGATTTTGATATTTTTAAATATTGAGATGTAAAAGAGGTAGAAAACATGCAGCCTTTTCAATTAGTCAAAATATTTTTGCTTCAAATCCTCCCAAACATTCAACATAATAATGATAAAATTTTACTTCAAGAGAAAATTTTCACCTGTTTGCCAGGAAGGAGCCCTGAACTGTGGTAAAAGGGTAGATCCTGAAGAGACTGCCTGAGCAGTACGAGACTCAATAGCAGAGAGAAAATTCATAACTGAAGAAGTTTCCTTAGTGTTACCTCCAGCACTGTGCATACTGGTATCAAATATTCCTGAAAGACCTAGATGATAGTGGAGGGAAATGAAAAAAAAACCAAGTAATTCAGATGAACTTCAAAGAAGCAAAATCAAATAACAAAGATAAATGTTCATAATTCACTAAAAACCCCCCACACTATGAAACATTAGCAATGTAAAGCACATTGATTTGTATGTGTTTAACTGTGATGCAGTGTTACAACTGTAAATTGGAACTTCAGTATACATTTTCAAACCTATTATTAAATGTATGTCAAATATGATGCTTATAACAGAATTTAGGAACACCAGTAAAATGCTTCCCTTATCTGAAGATTCACTGTTCTATTTTCACCTGGTTAAACATCCAGAATTCCTCCTGAAACATGTTCAAATTTTCTATATCCAGTTTCTCCCTTTTGGGCAGCTTATGGAAGTTTGGACACATCTATAGGCCTGGCACATGAAAAGGGGTTTTGGTTGCATTCCCTGTTCGAACAAATACCTGTATGTGCTTCCCATTGCCCAGGCCTTTCAATAGCAAGGGGTTCAGTGGGAAACACTGATGAGATCCAGAGTTGTGAGTAACTGAGATCATGTCAAGACTGCAATTCTGACCCTCCATCATCCTGATCAAGGACCTGGCTGGGAGACTACAGACTCCAGCCAGCACATGAGCTCTCACACCTTTCTTTGCAACCTGGGGTGCAAAGCGAGCATGGGGAGGTCAAGCCCCCTCTTCTGACACAGAGACAGGATATCTGGATCAAAGACAGACTCCAATGGAGACGTAACACAGCCTAAGCCATTGCCATATTTTAAATTATTTTTAACTCTTGCCCAGCACAGTCTCAGTGTGCACAAGAAGTACCAGCAGCAGCACGTCCCTACTCATGTCAGTTTTGTTGTTTGCTTTAGTCTGGAGCTGCTGGCAGTATTTCTGGCACTGGCTTGGAGGCACACAATGTTTGGCCCTTATGCACAGGCCAAATCCTGAAAAGCTGTATTTGAAAGAATAAGTGCAGTTTTTTTCAAAAAATAAGATACCAAACATAACCTGCCTTTATATTTTCCTTTCTATTTAGGACCTTCTGATAAAAGCCAACAACCATTAACTTTCTTCTACACACTCAGCTTTCCCAATACCAGTTACCACCACATATATGACAAAACTCCCTTTGATAATAAAATTAATTTGCTTTAATCTAAATTACCTGACGGTTTGTTTCTCTTTTTCCTTTGTAGCTATTTAAGAAGTATTCTCGTGATATGGACACTCACCAGCAGGATGTTGTGTAGTTGAGTATCCAGGAAGCTGATGAGAAGCTGTGTATGTCTGTCTGTGAAGGTCTGTTTCTGAATGTGATGAATGTCCTCCTCCATAGCTTAAGCTAAAGAAGAAATTCAAAAATATTAACAAAATGTGCAGCCAAAGAAACAAAGAACAATTACAAAATTTCAATCACAAGAAAAAATTTACAGAAATACAGGAAAACAAAAGCCCAAGATCAGACAGCCCTAGTTCTGTTAGGCTATCACAAAAAATACTAAGCAGATAAAGAAAGTACTACTGGGACCTAAAAAGCCAAAGGCGGGGGGGAGAACCTTATAAAAATCAAAGCTGAGCACAGAAAAGTTTATAAAGGACTAGGTCAGAAAGACAGAGTTCAACTGTAAGAAACACTCACTGGACACTTTCTGTAATGATTTACTGATATAAAGTCTGCAAAGCAGATAGCTATGGATACATGCCCACTTTAGCATTGACATTTTTAATTCCATTAAAACTTACAGGACCTCATTTATGTCAAAGGCTGAAATGACTAGGAAGCTGTGGGAGCAATAGTTTTTACAAGATTTTTAGTACTTTCAGCACAATTTACTAAAACGGACAGTGAAAGCACTACCAAGTGACAAATCCATCTTCAGACCTCCTGGTATTAAATGTCAGTTAATGATTCACAGCTTTTATTTAACATTTTTAAGTGAGTCACCTAAATTAACATGATGTTGCAATCAGGCTTAATGGAAGCAGACTGAAAATATACATTGTCTGGGACCATGCAAAACCAATAATGTCGAAAAGAAATGCAATCTAAACATCAAGCAACCTTAGGAACTTGCCAAAAGCCTTAATGATTTCCAGTTTAAAAAGCAAAAAAGAGAGGGGGAAGCAAAACAAAATCCCCAAACTTTCAAGCTTCCCCAGACTTGGCTCTGCATAGCACCTGTCAAATGGAAAAAAAAAAAAGGTGGCCAGCATGACCAAGTAACCATTTACCTTCTTCTTTTCTTGCCTTTTGGACGCTAAGTTTATAAGTAGCTGCTACTTACTCCAGTGCACATGTGAGATTGCTTTAATTTCAAAATTCAAGTGTAAACAAATGCCAAAACAACCCAAACAACGAAACCCACAACCCTCCCTTGCTGCCCGTAAGACTTCCCTTATCTTTCATCCCCAGGGATGAGGGGCAGTCACTCTGCATATGGAAAAACTGAACTCTCAGTGCCAGGAATCGTGACATCATGGGAAACTTTTATAGAAGACACCAAATAATATAAAAACTGGCAACATCGCTGGGTTTGCTTCATTTTCATTAAGATGATGAGAGGAGCCAGATGAGCCTCTTAGAGCACTGTGACCTGCACACATCATGAACCAGCAAGAGCCTGTCTGTGCAGGACTTTCCTGCCTGAGATGCACCATCAGGGGATGTATTTTCCACTTCAGCAATGCTCTATAGTCAGCACGCCAGGCTACAGCACCAGCCTAAAGAATAAACCAAAATCCTTTGAAAAAAACAGAGAACCTCAGCTACTGCTTTTCTCAGTTGTGCTCATTGTCTAGCACTTTAACACCTTTCACAGCAATAATTGCAATTTAGAGAATTGCCAAACCTAAATTCGGAGTCAGCAGATCCCTGTGCTTATGCTGTAGAGGACAGATCTTTGTGCAGTTCAACACTGTGCATCAGCAACCGATTTCTATTATATGCTGACTGAAATCTATTTGTATCACTGCTACGGACAACTGGCAGACATGATTGCATGACACTGTAGCTTATTTTTTTATTTACAGCATTAAACATTTTCTATTATTTCCAGACCAAAAAAAAAAAATATTGCAACTGTATTCTCTACGTAGAACACTACACAAGTAAGAAATCTAATTGAAATCCAAGTATCTTTGCAAGAAAAATTCTGAAGTTGAGGTAGTTTGGGGTTTTTGAACAAACTTGCATAGCTGAGAAAAAAAGACCCCAAACATAGAACTTCAGAGACATGAAGCTTTTTTCAGGTCTTTTTAATAAATAAAAAAGCACTACATGAGAAAATAAGTTTCTAAACTGAAGCATGGCAGCGCATGCATTGTTGGCAAGAATTATCTCCACTCACAAAAATGCTGAGCTCGTGAAAACTTTCCTGCAACAGCAATGGGCTGTATTTAGGTTTTCTTGCAAGTTTACTTAAAGCTTTTACCTATCTAAGATATGTAGTGCTGACTTCTCTTTCATACACGTATCAAAGGCAAACTCTAGAGTCCTGCAGCAGCACAGCTTCCTTCTGCCACTTGGTATTTTCAGGCTGAGAGGAACTCTGCTGCTCTTCCAGGCAACTGGGGCTACACTACACTTGGCAGATGAGGCAAGACCCCCAAACCCACTACAGTATATCAAGCAATATCGCCTCATCCCTCCTCTTTAATTGCAAAAGCAAAAGGTCACCAGTAAAAAGTGGATGAACTTTAATTAACCACCTGAAAATTTTGGAAATTAAAAAATTTGTTGCGAGAGGATTTTTTGTTTGTTTGGGGTTTTTATTATTTGTTGATTTTATTTCAAATTTCTATTTATTCTGGATGTTTGGTGAAGATTGTGATTAATTTCCCCCCTCTTCAGTCCTCTACAATAAAGACATATTTTGTAAAGGGCAGGCACAGTACACACAATACCACAAGACAGCCTAACACACAAGCCTGCAGACCAGAGGCAGAATGCTCTGGAAGATAAAAGTAACTTGTAAAACAAACTTGGACAAAAACTTTGTGACAAGGAGGGCACTAGAATTAGCACTGGGATACAAAATAACATCTAAACTTCAGCACTCAGAAACATTGTTAATTACTAGAATCTCAAAATTCTAGTAATGATGGACATCTTAAATACTCAGTATATGATGGTGCTTTTTTTAATATACAAACTCCCAGCTCATAGCTAATGTAACCGCAACCTCAAAAATGAATCTATCTTTCAATAAAAAACATTGCATTTATTTGAACAGTTAATTGTTTATTGTATAATTACTGCTTGCTGGAATGTAGATTCTTATCTCAAAAAGCCTTGCATATATGCCTTCAGTTTACATAAGCTTATCCTAAACAAGCACTGCAATCTGAGAGATTACTGCCTTAGGGCTTCTTTTTATAAAATTTAACTTTTAAACAGATGAACTTACACAGCATGTAATTCCCATATTGAAAATACACCCAGCATAGCAAACGCCCTTATGGCTACCAAGCTCTTGTTTGGAAGTTTGTTACAATTGTGTGAGTTCTTATTTGCACTGAAATGTCAGATAAGTTACTGAAGAAACATTCACATTACTCAGTACTTTGTTCCAAAAGCACTCGGCCCTTATCACTGATTATCACAGTGATCTCCCACTTTCACTGTCATAGAGAACTGCACAATGAAGCTATTACTGCTAGGAAATAATATTAATTTGACACACAAATTTGGAAAATAGTTCCCCCTGAAGTATTTTTTCGTTGAAAAGATACAATTAATTTTAGAGTAATATTTAAAGATATCCTGCAAAGAGTAATCACTGTCATTAGTGTAATAACGCAATCAAAAAATGCATATGGCAATGGAATGAAATGACTCAAGTATTAATCTGATTTTTTTCAGCTATATCAGCTGGGCTTAGAAGATTTTTACTTCTCTGGTAAGATTTCTGGAAGAAAACTGTACACACATTGCACTTCATGGTTACTAAAGTACCTCAACCTTGATTTACAACTCCTTTTTGTTAGCCCAGTTTAAGTCTGTCAGGAATCGACCCTTCACACATCTGTTTGCATTGCTATTCTCACGATCATTTATTTTCAAAGCATTCTTCAATCCAATAGTTTCATACAAACTCAGGTCTCCATCTGCAAAAGGTTATCGAGTCCCATCGCACTCACCACCCTCCTCACTTGCCAAGACAATTATCAGGTTTATGCTTCACACAAGTGAGGGATGCATTTCACAACTTCAAACTCAGATGGAAGTATCATTTTTACATGGAAACAAAATTTAGCTGCAATAAACACTGGATATACAAGTAAGTATTTTTATTTCTTTTACTTTCTTCAAATAACCTTGCTTTCCAAGGCATCCATACAGAATAAAACACAGAAACAGAAAACAAGCACTTTACATAAATATCTTCGTGCCCTTTCCATGTAATGATACCACTTTTACTAAGTATTAAGTAAATTTTTTCATCTTTGTACTTTATTTTCTAAATAAATCTTCATTACACCTTAGCAATTTTTAAGGTTTTTGACTGATTGATTGATTATTTTGCATTTGGTGTTTTCTGGGGGGGGGGAGGGTGTTTGGGTTATGTTTAGTTCAGTAACAGTAATCATTCAAGTACTAGGGAAACTCAAAATGCTTACATGGAAAGCAGACCAGAACTCTTCAGGAGCAAAGGATACTTCTGGGTGCAATTCCCTGTTCTTAGGCACTTGTAACTCCTGCTTCTCATATAAAAGAAAATTGCTCCAGAAACCTGCACATTAAATCACAGGGCACTTTCAAAATGTTCAAACGGTGTGGGCTGAGTGAAACTGGACACCTACAAGACAAGTGGGTGCACAGGAAACTCCTGGCTCCAGGAAATCCCAGAGGTGCTCCCACCACTCTGAGAAGGGAACTCAGTGCCCCAGCACTGGGGTCCTGCACAGGCTGACCAGTCTGAGACCAAAACAACCAAGCCCAGACAACAAAAGCCAACAGCCCAGCATGCACACAAGGCATCAGATTTGAGGCAGACCAGGAAATTGGATCTCATTTTTGTCTGCCCGTTCTGCCTTACTGAAAACAAGAGCCCCTGTGAGAAGATGACTCGGCACAGCCCCCTTCTAATTAAATCACCATAAAGGAGATTAAAAAGAACAGTGATAGACTCGTACTGGCAAGGAAATACCTTTAAATTCAAACCTTGCATTTTATCTTACTTGAGATATATGTGAAATAGGGGAAATACCACTCAAGTTTCCCTCTCTATCCCAGAGCCCAGACACTTGGCAAAGGAGTCTCTCTCCAAGCACCTATTCAGCTGTGCTATAGCAAAATTCCACTCAGAGACAGAAAGCAAAGTCATAAAACCTACAAATGCACTTCTAAATATTAAAAATGCCACCCTAAATATAAGATACAGAAACTGACACGCAGCTTACATCTCTTTTTGCCCACCCTATTTGATTTTAGATGTGTAAAATGCAGTTTCAGGTTGTATTAGCAGCTGGCAAGCACATAGTTAGGATTGTCTTAATATTAGATACAACACTTATTACTTTCCTTAAATACTTATCTTTGTTATTTTGACTTTACTCAAATATCTCGTGGAAAAAGAATGGAAGAGTATTACTTGAAAACATTACTTGAATTTAATACAGATGAAAGAGAGGGTAAATGTCCCTTCAGCTGCCCACTGTAACAGCAAGAGTTCCCTGTTTGCTGCAGTCAAACAAGAACATAATTCAGCATCTAGGGGTTATCTGCAGCTCAGAATAAAATTAAAATTTAATAGCAATGTTACAGGTAGATGACTTCAATCTAGAAATGGGTTTAATCTAGTATTTTAAAAAAGCCATGACCCTAAGAAGCAGAGGAGGGAGTCGCCCAGGAAGAAAGTTGCCACTTAAATGAGCTTGATACCATTAGTAACACCAAGTCCCTCCCATCCAACACACTTCTGGAAGTTTAAAACCACAGAAAGCCCTTCAAGACAACAGAAAATAGAAACAAATAATGTTTCAGAAATTAATTCCAATGGAAAACAAATGCCTTCACAGCCCAGAAATTCATTTCAGTGCAAAATATTTTTTAAATGTATACAATATGTGATTTTTCACTTCTATTTCCCAGCCACAGACATACTGGGGGAGCAGGAAGACAGCACAAGCACAAATTTGGGTTGAAGCCTGAAAATGTTGGCAGGTTCAAGAAAAATAGGAAACCAGCCTACTCCCTGCATCTAATTCCCTTGATCCTCTCATTAGATTATACAAGACAAGACAAACCTTAACATTGTACTTGCACAGAGAGAAAGAATATTTAACAATCCAGAACAGTTGCAGTGTCCGTGTGTCCTGGGGTGACTTTATGATACTGAATTGTATCCCCACTCGTCTGTTAAGCCCAGAAATAAGTTTTGTGTCTTTAAACCTAGATCCAAGAGCAAAAGGGGGGAGAAGGAAAAGAGGTGGAATTTTTTTGTGGCTGTATTTAAAAGCATAGAGATTGTCTGCACACAGATATGTTTGCCTCACAGTACAAGAAACAAAAGGAAAAAAAATTACTACTTGAAAAATAAAGTTCACTGCCGAAAGATCAAAAGAAAATCATCTCTAAAACTAATACCTCAAGGTACGTAATGCATTCTTTTAAGAACAGCATATACCATTAGCATTTGCCTAGCCTGTTCTTTTATTACAGCAAGAAACAAATAGATGTCAATATTTTTAAGTATTATTAACATTATCCTTCAAGAGAGATGATTTTTGGAAAGATAGAAAATACAGAATCAGTCTCCAGTACTGAGGTAAGTCAGTAAACCACAGAAGGAGCAGCATTCTACTGACAAGCTCCACTGTTGCTGGTTATGGCACATTCTCCCTTTTAATGCAATTACACACTACACATCCAGTGTAGAACAAATCCCATCCTAACACACCAAAGGCAATCGCCCTCCACTCTTTCATTAAAAATGAAGCTATAATGTTAATTTCCCCCTTCAATTCAAAGGCAGAGGCACCAAGAGCACGGCTGAGACTGCCACAATGTGGGCCAAGGACTGCCCGGAGGTACTCGGGAGAGGAAACACTCGTTAGTTCCTCGCTTTCTAGGAGCAGAGATAAGGAGCTTCTAAGAAATAGATTTTGAGGTAGAAAATTACATGCAGGGAGCTGCCTCAATAAGCAAAAGTTCATGCTGTTCCTGTGATTCTTTACCTGAATATATATCTCATCTTAAAGGGAATAAAGAGATTTTATGACACAAAAGGTCCATCTCCCTTTTATTGCCATGTTAATGTGTCTGAACTCCTTATGCTTGATCCTTTCAAAAATGAAAAACAGGAAAGCCAAAATAGTCTTACTGGGACTTCAATACCTCAGTGCAAGTGCTGGCTTGTCTGATTAAGTAACCTGTGGAGCTTTTAACAACAAAGACAATATAAATCTGTTTTCAAAAAATCAGTTAAATTCTGTCTTGAAAATATGTATGTGAAAACTAATATCCAGACAAAAATGAGCTATTTATAAACTTCAACTTCAGTTACTACTAAGGGACTGGACAAATACTTCGTGTCATTTTTTAACACGTGCAACCTAAATTAGCTTTCTTTGCAAGGTTATTTATGGCTGAAATGCAGTACATTTAACAAAATAGTTTTATTTTTAAATCAAAACTGGTAAATTTGGAACCATTTCCCTTGGCTTTGACAAAAAAACTTCCTAACTTAACCAAAACAACTTTTTAACAGAATTTTTGCAGTTCACAAAAAAGAAACTAAAATTAAACTACTCTACTACAGTCTAGAGCTCCTGATGCATGTTTTAAGATTTCAAGGTCTGGAAAGGTGCTTTCAGTGTTTTCCAGCTCTGAATATTTAAGACTAACTTTGATGTCCTTATTAACACAGTATCATTTAAACAGACACTGTAACACATTCCTCCCAATTTACATTATAATGCAGTGTCAGAAATGATTTTGAGACATTTGTTTGCCAAGCGGTGTTTTGGGGATTCACACATCTTCCTTGACAGCTTCTATTCTATCAGTGCCTGAAGAAACAGGAGTACCATTATGGTCTGTGTAGCTTCCACCACCATAAGATGTGCAATCTTATTTTCTTGCCTTTTGAGACACTGGATTATTTTGTCACTACATTTATTTATCCTCTTCTCTTATCTTCCCTCTATGAAAGAACTTTTGCTTTACCCAGCAGAAAGAGAATAGCTGTGATTTTTTAAATTACAAATACTCCTCTCCTAGAGTTTTACTTACAATTTCAAAAGATTTTTGTAACAGACAGTAATGGAAATCCAATACTTTTTCTCTGATATGTGATGCTATTCTGTTGTCAAAAGTGTACTCGGGGCATATTCAAAACTCTTCTCAAGATATGCCAGTAGTAATGATTGAACACACAGCATAATCCTCTCTTACAGCTGAGATACACACAAAAAGTTCCCATTACTTTTAATAACAAAATTTTATTTCAAAATATAAAACTCAGCAGAGCATCATCTCAAGATGTGGGTTAGCCACAACAGAGCCTTAATAAAATTACAATTCATTTTACCTATTGAAATGCTTTTCAGCCCTCATCCTCCCACAGTTATTACGGGATTGTATTTTGTGGCAAGCTTGAGTCTTACCTTTAGGGTACTACAGCAACACATGATATCCCATTTCTTAATAAGCCCTTTATTTTCCATTTATGTGGAAAGGATGATGCTGAAGTTGAGATTTTCATCACAGAAAGAGGTAAGAAGTGCAATTACATGTGTGCTGTACAGACAGAGCCATCTCATGCTGTCAGTGAGCTCCTTTCATTACCAAACCTGGAAGCACTTTCCAGTTCCATAACCCAGGAAATACCTTGTGCTTCAGTCCAGGGAAATGCAGGCACAAATAATAACCCACTCTGATTTACAGCCCTCACCACTGAGTCTCCAATGCTCAGGACTGAAATAAGGCAGTTTCTCAAGGTTTTGTCAAGTTAAAATGCATCCCTGTGAAGAGCAGTGGCCTCATGGCCCACAGTCACTGGCATAAAATAGGGGCATCTACTCAGTGACCACATCTGAGGTCACACATCCTGCCACCCTACAGCCAAAGATTTAGGGCTATTAAATGGGCTCGAAGCCTCCCAGCATGTCCACACATCCAGCACAGTGTTTTCCACATCCTACAACACACTACAAAGGCTAAGCAGCTCACGTGAGCCCCTTTAGATTTAGAACAAGAGGTATCCCTATGACTAACACCACTCCCATCTCAATTTAGGAGGTGTGCCCAGGAAAGATCTAACATATTAACAACACAGTTCATCATAAAACACAGCAGCCAAGAGTCCTTTACATTAAAGGAAGCATCACAAGGTATTATTAACCAAGTTTATAAGGGAAATTAGCATAGCTCTAGAATTTAGCTCTTATACTTCTTCACAAGTGCTCTCCTCATCCTAAAACAAGTTTAAGTTTACATTTGTATACTTGCAAAGGGGACCTTGGCTACCATTTCACTTGTCACAAGTCACTAAGTAGCTAAAAATACCAGTTGAACCCAGTTGCTTGTGAATGCTTCAACCAGAAAATGTGCATTGCTCAAAACTGTAGAAATAAAGTTACAGCTACACGGCATTTACTTTGAAATAGGAAAAACTACACGATATTAAACAAATTCCTTGAATATGCCCCAGATATTGATCTGAGCCTTCATGATGATCATGCAAATGCCTAAACAAAACCAAGTATTAACCAAGACCAAAACAGCATACGCACACGAACTAAAAAAATATCCTTTAATTGTTGAAAAGACCCACATTCTCTTAAAAACAATAACAAAAGCGAGTTTTTTGAAGGGGAGAAGATGAAAATCCCATCTCTTCTCCAGTGGTGCTGACTATCAGCAAACTTCAGCTCACCAGTGCCAGCAGCTGAAGGTAGTTAACACATGGTTGTGTTCAGAGCAAGGAGGAGTTGGCTTTCTACAATCACTCTTTGCACAGCAAATGAACAAACGTTCAGATTCAAGAAAAACTTATTAGAAATCCTGTTCTTGGCAGAGTCGGCAGAACATAATGAAATCGGACAAATGTGGGGATTGAAGGATTATTCACTGTCTAGCACTGGAATTTTTGACACGAAGACGAGAGAAAGTAAACAGGATGTGGTGTGAAACACCAAGCTGCCATATTTCTGAGAGGGATTTCCTGGTCAGGAAAAAGGGCAGCGTGGAAGGTGCAGCACAGGCTGGTGCACTCAGCGTGGCCCTTGCCACGCAGGCGTGTGACCCTTTGTCTGGCACCTTCTGGATGACCAAAAGCTCTCAGAACGACTTGCCAGACATCTGGAAATGCTAGACAAAGGGCTGGAGCCATCCAACTCTTCTCATACAACACTGCCAGCTGAAAAAGGAGGGATATCTCCAACAAAATCTAGATGTATGACTGCCCCAAGTATAACTCCTCAAGATTATTAAGGAATAAATGCTCCTTAGTATCCTGCTGTGTAAACACTATTACTCCAAGATAAGGACGCCTAAGGGTGCCTTCTTCCTGCTGAGCATAATTGGTTGCACTTTTCCAAGTCCTAAGCAAGCAACACAGCTAGGCATGTAGAAGGAAGATGAAAAACAAGAAAAGCCATATGGGAAAGCAAAAGCTTGTCTAAACATATGTAGGTTCTTGCTGAACAGTTTTGGAATAAGAAACTTCCAAGTATGCAGAAATCCAGGAATAAGAGCTCCTTGCCCCTTTTTGTAGCCCAGTAGTCCATCATCAGAGAGGTTCTGAGGGGGCTCTAACAAATATGTGTGTCCACTTGGCCCCAGGTCTGTCCAGGGCAATGAAACAAAAGAAGCCATGTAACAATGACAGAATAGCAAGCAGAAGTAAATTCAAAATCTATGAAATCTGCCCAGTGAGACAAGTAAATCTAGTACTTAATAACCATGCACTCTGTCCTGTCTGAAAGTATTTCTCTCTGCTTAAAAATTCAAAGAATTTTCTTTTCTCTGCCACTTGCATGGTACAGCAAGAAATGCTGTGCTGCAAAGGCTGAATTCTGCATGCTGCTCAAAGTTATTTTTGTCACAGTTAAGGCTGCTAAGGAAAGTCTGAAGTGACACGATTGATGTACTGCCTTTTAACTGGTTTTTGTTTTGGTTTGTCTTTTCTTTGTTTGTTTTAATGTAGGGAATAGGCACTCACCATGCAAAGTAACTTCTTGACATGCAAATTTGTGAAAGCTTTGACAAAATACAACAGACAAAGATATCCATGCAAAATACACCCACTCTATAAGAGCCCTAGTATTGTTTAGAATTAATATAGTTCAGGCATAGGTGCTGTTTTCCTGACAGGAACAAAGATTTTTCTAAAAACAGCCTCCTTCCTATGACAGCATTATGCCAGAATCAGCAGCAACTCCAAGAAAAAAATAAAAGGTGGGCAAAAGTACAGAAGAAATAAGGTGAAAAGGTGCTCTCTGTTGGTATAAGGTAAACACACCTATGTTTAAAGTTAACAGGATGAAAGACAAAATACACACATGGGACTGAAACACTTTTTGCATAGGTGGTGGAATACAGCCCCCCTTTCTTGCAGAACAATGAATTCTCTACCCTGCGCTGAAGATGTTGGCTCCACGGGAAAGGGCTCACATCTGAAATACCACTGTAGGTGATCTCAAGAGAGATCTGTCACCCAGCTAACACAGACACTTACCAAGTGGCAGGGAAGCAGGCAGCACAGTTTGTGTGGGATGTTCATTGAAGAGAGTGACACGGCAAGACTGAGCCCATCTAAACCCTGTCCAGAACCTGTCCAGGAGGAATCCCTGCCAAGGCCACACAGCTCACTCCTTACAGCTCTGCTCCGTGCTCGTCCCCAGGTGCCACCCCTGGGTCCCAGTCTGACAGCACAGCTATCCAGCTCAAGCCATTCACTGTTTCAGCCAGGAGAGTCTTCTCATGGATTAACAAACAAGACCAGCTCCCTGTGCAGTTGCACCAACACCAGAGGCAAGACAAGGGAAGAGGAAGGGAGCCCCTTTCAGCAGCAGCGAGCCTGAGCAGCCAGTTCAGCCTTCTCAGGTAACTGCACCCTCAGACTAAGTTTCAGCTCATTCTTTCTCCTAAAAACACAGTTTTTATCACCGTTTCTCACTGCAGCAGAATGACACACACTGCTTGAAATCTTTCATACAAAGCTGGCATTAAATCTTACACAGGTAAGCAGCATATAAATCCAAACAAGCCTGGCTGGCTCATTTTGAAACCTTAGCAAAGAGTTTGCAAGATGACCACACATCTGCACCGGGGAAAAGCTATGGGACACGGAGCAAGATTGCATTCAACCTCTGTTCAGTCAATCTTTCACCTTCCCACAGCTGTGATTTCAGTGCGTGCTGAATGCAGGTGAAAAAAAAGAAGAAAGGAAGGCCAAGGAAAGCCAGCAAGTTCCTGTCGGCACTATACCATGGACTACCTGTGTTTAGTTTGCATGGATAAATGTTTCAGATATAAACTATAACAGAAAATTTGGTAAGATTTTAAAAGTGACCTACCTTTCTATATGTTTGTAAAAATTATTTAATTTTCCTGTGCCTTTTAATTCAAGAATTCTAAGTATATTCCCAGATTATGAGCTTTCCTTTCAACTCTTGAAATACTACGCCATAGGGAACTTTTTGTAGAATGTGTTTAACAACAAACATTGGTTTCACCTCTCAGAACAATTTCATTTGATGAAAGAAAATGTTCTCTGCTTTTCTAAAACACTCTGCACTTACAGAGTTTTTGTAGCTATGCAAAAATCCATTAGAATTTAAAATTGAGCCTTAACTAAAACACAATTATCATACAGCTGTTACAATAAGCATTAGTTTGACAGCTATGCAAAAATGAGTTAAAATATCCATCATAACCATTTATCATAAAAGTCTCCAATTTACGTAACTTTGCAAATGAACTATCAAGGTAACTAACTCTTTATCTTAGATTAGCTGTTACAGGCCCCACTAACATAATGTCAGTGCTACCTGTTGTAAAGAACCATATTGAATTAAATCATATAACCCCCCACACGCTTGGGTAAGGCAGAGATGGATACAAACTACCAGGCATAAAGGAACCATGAGCAGAGACCATGGCAATCACCATAAAATTTCAATCAACAACAAAATTATTGTGACTGACTTATAATCACATGTAGCAGATTTGAGTCTTAGAGCTGTGGTAAAAACAGAACAGAAACAGTGAGATCTTGCCACTAGCAAAAAATCCTTCTCTAAATGAAACCTTAGGAGTACCTCCAAGCCAGAGAAACTCAACCAGAGATCTCATCCATTATCACCTGTCTCCATGTCTCTTTCCAAGCAATTACAAAAGTCTCTCACACTATTAAACATCACCTGTTTTCTGAATACTCAATAATTCCTGAGCAAGTAGCAAGTAAGCACGACATACCTTATCTGCTATCCCACAGCTTTTGACAAAAAGAGGGTTTAAGCACAGAGGTAGGATTTTTCTGACAGATACTGTAAAAGGTCAAAAGTGGCAGTGCACTCTTAGAACCACCAGAAATTCCTTCAGGATGCTGACAGGCTGTGAAAGGGGTCTGGGGGTCAGGGATGTGGAGGACAGGAGCACCCCCTCAGCCCCTGCTACAAGCTGCACTGTCCCAATGTGCCCCTCAGCAGAGGTGGCTCCTGCTTAGTTAACACAATGATCCCAGGGATTTCCATCACTTCCATCCCTAGTCCACCATCTTCTATTCCATGGGAACACTTATGTCACAGCAGGCCTGGTAGCAACGTCCTTATAACACTTCACCACACACTTCCTTTTAGCTGATAAGAATAGTGCCATTGCACAGACAAAACAGTGCCTGCAAAAAATAGGGAGCAGGATAAAAACCAGATGGCTGAAGTGAAGCGCAGGAAGACAGGAGCAATGCTTGTAGGGAGGAGAAATCATTTTGATGAGCTGAGACTGTGAACATGGCTCTCCATACAAAGGGAACGTAGTCTGCCACGACACAGCCTGCAACAGCATAAATATGAAATTTTAATGAAATATTGTTCTCTGTATCACCTAAAGGCTGAATTCTTTTCAAGCAAGTACCAGATGAACATGACACACATTTTTTAATTTAACATCAGGCTAATGCAGCTTCAGCTGTTAAAATGATTACCTGTCAACCACGACCAAAAACATCATTTTGAAAAATGTGACGTGATCTGTAACACAAGTCAAGGGCACGGACAGCATACTCCTTTACAGTACATCCATTCCTTCATGACTTTCTTCCAGGCTGGTGCAAGCCTGGGCAGTGACAGGAATGACTCTTCCATCCCAATTCCTCAGCAACTCCATCCATACAAAGACAAATGCTATCAGCAATAGAGGAAACCACAAGCACCTAAAGCCCAGACTCTGTTTATCACTTCGTCCAACATGGTTCAAATCTTAAAATCTGGCCAAAGACAGGGCATATTCTTATTAAAATGACATGAACCCAAAGAAGCCAGTTCAGGAGAACTTCAAGTACAAAATATGATTCATAGTATTTTCCCTGTTCTTGGTACAGTTAAAAAAAAAAAAGTTTAAATGTTTCAGCCAACACATTTTGAATGCATCATTTGTCACCATGTATAGAGCCTGGAGATGAAACTTCAAAGAACTAAAACAAGGTCTTCTTCACATTGTTTCCTGAAGCATAGCATAAATATTGCCATATCATACACAGATACAGTAATACTAATTTGATTGGTATTGATCTAATGAGCTTCTGCATGGTACTTGTCTTAGGACCTTTTTCCATGCCTTTTCTTCTAAAGAATTCCCAAAATGTACACTCAAGACTGCATTAGTATAGCACTTATTTAAAAAAATGAAAGCTGTGTTGTAAAACCAGAGGATCCTTTTAAATATTTTATAAAAACCCCATCATCAAGCAGTTGTCTTTCTTGTAAAATCCAAGAGAGACCCACTTCTGCTTTTCCACTACCTATTCTTAAACGACCTGGGAAATCCAAACCTCCCTTATGGAATAGTTGGCGCGACCCTCAGGAGATGACGAGAACCAGCAAAAGCAATATAGAAAGGTCACTGACTTCCACTGAAATCAACGTAGCAACATGACCAAAAGTAGTTCAATGATTAGGAAGAAAAACTGGAAAGAATGATATGGAGACCTCACTTTGCCATGCAGGCAACTCCTCAGAGCTAAAGGCTAAAGAGCTTCGTGGGGAAAGGGTTTGGCCACAAAGCTGCCTGTCCTTGCAATTCTCTGTGAAACAGGGAATATACAGCCTCACATCCCAGGGAGGTCCTGTGATCTTCTCACTTAACATTGGCTTAATTGCCAATTGTCTCAAATGCAACGTGCACTATTCAGGAAGGGTGACAATAACTTGGAGGAAATCTAAAACAAATCTGGGAGAATAACTAAAGTAGCAAAAAAAAAAAGAAGAAAAAATCTCTGGTAACTAACTTCAAAAGATTATGTTCTTTTCATTAGGAAAAATAAGTAAAGCAAAAAATTAATTAAAACTCCTAAG
This sequence comes from Cyanoderma ruficeps, assembly GCA_008694505.1. NCBI lineage: Eukaryota > Metazoa > Chordata > Aves > Passeriformes > Timaliidae > Cyanoderma > Cyanoderma ruficeps. The sequence continues at coordinate 498,288 of VZDJ01000452.1, forward strand.
AATTCACACTCAACATACAATGGGAATTTCAGTGTTGATGAGGCTATAAACAAGACTCAGTAGCCAGAAACTTCATATCAGAAATAAAATATAAACAAATCACTTGTATACTTTACTAAGAATTGTGCTAAATTTTGCCTTATTGGAAATTTTTAACTACAACTTCTAAAACGTAAGATTTTCAAATACAGATTGGGGAAAAAAAATTCTATGGCCTGCATTATGAAGAGGCCAGACTAGATGATTGCAACAGTCCTTCTGACTTGATAATCTATTAATCTTATCAGACATGTCTGACCACTTTCAGAACCAAGTGCAAAGTCATCTATTAGCGCACCTATTTTGACGGGGTATTTTTAGCCCGAGACACTCTTTTACCTTTAAACGTTGTCGAGATGGGAACTGCAAATAAATCAAGCTAGAGACATAAAAGGCAGGCGATAGCGAAAATCTCATCGCCTAGAGAATACTCGTTTTAGTTGGCAGAGTTACACAATCAAAAAGCAACCCGAAGCCAATAAGATTTTATTTTCCCCGCACTTCCCGAAACTTTGCAGAACTCTCCGCGGGACTGAATCGCTCCAGACAAGTTTTGGCTGAGAGGAGGCTCCGCACGCCCCGGAGCACCGCTTTAGAGGAAAGAGGTTCGCCAGGCTCAGCGGAGAAATGGAAGGGCGCGGGGGATGCTGGCGCGGCGCGGCCGCCTCCCCGGCCCGGTGCCCCGGCGGGCAGCATTGTTCGGGCGGGCAGCGCCGGTGCCCGCGGCCCCGCTTCCCTCCGGGAGCCGGCCAGGGACGCGTGAACTCTTGAACCCGCGCCGCAGCCCGACGCGAGCCTCCGGGGCGGGGAGACCGCCCGCCCCGCCGCCGCCACCGCCGCGGGCCGCCGGGGACAGCGGGGAGCCCGCGCCGCCGCCCCCCGCCCGCCGGGACGCGGCCTCCCCCGCCCCGCCCGGCCCGGCCTCCCCGGGGCCGCCGGGCCCTGCTCGCCCCCCGCCCTGCCCTGCCCCGCCGCCGGGGCCCCCTCGGCCGCCCTCGGCCAGGCCCCGGCGCGGCCCCCGGCCTTTCCTGCCGCAGCCCCCTCGGCGGACCCTCCTCACCTGGGCTTGAGGCTGCCGGCGCCGCGCTCGTAGGCCCAGGAGGCGGCGGGCGGCGCGGTGCCCGGGGCCAGGGGCTCGGCGAAGCCGGGGGTCGTGGGGTAGTTCCTGTCCATCATCGGGGCCGCGACCGCGGGGGCTCCGCGGGGGCCCTGCGCGCAAGAGGGCGGCGGGGACCGAGCGGGGCGGGGGGGGAGCGGCGCCTCATCCGGGGCGGGCAGCGCCGCGGCCCCGTGCGGCCCCCTGCGCTCCGCTCCCGCTCAGCGGCGGGCGGCGGGCGGAGCTGCGGGCGGCGGCGGGGGCTGCGCGGCCGCCGGACCCATGTCGGGCTGCGCGTTCCCAGGATGCTCCTCCCCCGCCAGCGAACTGGGGCTCACGGGCTCCGTGTCCGGGGGCAGGGAGGCCGCGGCGGAGGGGCCGCCGGGGCCGCCGGCAACAGCGCCGGCGGGGGGAGCGGGAGCAGGAGGAGGAGGAGGAGGAAGAGGAGGAGGTCTGTGACTCGCGGACGGGCGGCCGCGGCCCGAGGGGGAAGCGCGGCGGCGGGAGCGGAGCGTGGCGGGGGGCGGTAGTCGCCACCGGGGCGGGGTGGGGGGGCTGAAGGCGGGGACGGGCGGGGTGGCGGTGTCGGGTATGGGGGAGGCCGGTTCCTCGGTGAAGTGAAGCGCTGGCGCTTTGTTGGAGGAACCGGGGCGGGGCCATGTTGTTCCCGCGGAGGGGAAGCGCCGCCAGCCGCGGGCTCCGGGGCGGCCGCCGCCGCCGCCAAGATGGAGCCCGACAGCCGCCCCATTGTACGGCGCGGTGCGGGGCGGCCCTCCCGCCCGGCCCCTGTCACCGTCACCGTCACCCGGCCGTGACGCCGCTGCCCGCGCCCGTCCGCCTCCCCCCGCGGCGGGGCTCGCCGGGCCGCCACCCGCCACCTCCTCTTTTATGTGTCTCTGTGTCAGAGCTTCCCGAAAGACTCGGGCATTCCCCATCCATAAGTCACTGCAGGCCTGGAGCCTGAATGGAATCGTATAATGGGATCACAGAATGCTTTGGAATTGGAAGGGGCCTTAAAGATCATCCAGTGCGAGACCCCCTGCCATGGGCAGGTGAACCTTCCGCTAGGTCATGTTGCATCCAACCTGGCCTTGAACACTTCCAGGGATGGAGCGGCCACAATTTCTCTGGGCAATGTGTTCCAGTGCCTCACCCTCCTCACGCTAAATAATCTCATTTTAATATCTCATCTAAACCTATTTCCAGTTTAAAGCCATTACCCCTTGTCTTATGACATGCCCTTGTAAAAAGTCTCTTTCTAGCTTTCTTGTACACGCCAAAAGTCAGCTAGCAAGACAACAGGGAATATCTATTTATTCTTTATTTATTTTTATTTAGTCTAAATTTAAATGGTAAAACTTCGGAGAGGTTCTAGAGGCCTAGTTTAGCGAGGACTGGCAAAAGGAGTTTATTTTTGTTGAGAGCAGTCTAAGCCACCTGGTTTGTAGACAGTAAATTCCTGTATCCTCTACTGAATGCTTGTTAAAACAAAGAATGAGGGAAATGGGCACCATCTGCACAGAACAGCGTAGGAGCAAAGAAGACATCAGCGTCGTGCAGGGGGATGATGTGTGAACTATGGTGTCTTGCTTTCCCTGCAGATTGAAGATAGGCAGGCCGAGATGAGCAGGAGGAATGTGCCTCAGAGGTAAAGATGAGGAATATGCTCTTGAAAAGAGGGTGACTGCACCTGAAGGCATTGCTCAGAAGAGGAAGGTGTATGCTAATGAGCGAGTAAGTCTTTTGAAGGTTGAGTTTGTAGCACTCCAGGCAATACTGAACCACAGAGTGAAATGAATTCTGTAGTGAAATGCATTTAGAAACTTGGCTACAGCCAATCAGATTAGATGTTAAAATAAAAAGTTACAAAAAGCCTCAACATCGGAATGAAAAGATAGAGTGATCAGTATTAAATGAGAAAGCAGAAGGGTATGCGACTTCAGGAGGGAAAGCTGAGGTTCTGCTTTTCTTATGCCTGATTTCAAGAAGCAGCAGGAAGAAATGCAGCTGTGGATGGGCAGGGAAAGAAAGGTAAGTGTGAAAGTCATCAGGAGGATGGAGGAGTGAAGTCACCCAGAGGCCAGGGCAGAGGGTGGAGGGAGAAGCAGCAGCTTACCAAAGCCAGAAACCAGCAGAGTGAGTTTTCCTTGTGTTTGCATAAGTTAGCACCTGTATTGCTTGCAGCTGGAGGAGGGTATGTGGGGGGTGGGAGACCTTCTTTCTCTGGGAAACAGGAGGGCTGTTGTTTTACATATGAAAGAGGCCTGATGACAGAAAATGACTCCAGTTGTATGCTAATACTGAAGCATTTGCGCTGCTGATAGTATTGAAAGTGCCATTTCCAGTGAGGAAGGACCCACAGTTTTTTATTTCCCTGCAGGATCTCCACTAATCTCCATTATATTATTACACTTAGAGCACATTGTTTCCCTCAAGTGGGCCTGAGGGGAGGGTGATACATAGAACTGATACGAAATGCCTTTTCCATCTAGTTGCAGTGTTTGGTTTTCCAGAGTGAATGTGTTGCTGTGGAGTTTCTTGCCCCACATTTGGAACGATGTATTAATAAATTGTAAAGCTGCTAGTGTCTTGTTTGTTGGTTTTGGGTTTTTTTTCCCCTCAAGGTATGACAACATGAACTGTAAAGAGTACCATTATGTTGTTTATTTCCATTACAGAACTGCTCTAAAGAGAATGTGGGGGTGGTGGGTACATGGCTGTAAAATCATGTTACACGAGAAATCGCAAACAAGCACCCGTCCAGATGTACAGGCAGGGAAACATAGACAATGCATTTATACCACTAAATGAACCACAGACACGGTGTTTCCCTGAACATTGCTGGAGTAGATCCTTTTTTCTGGCAGTCAGATAGTGAAGTTGAGTGAAACAGAAATTGTGACAGCTGTTAAGTTTAATTTCTTTTACATGGTTTTAATAGAGGTGGAGTAGACTGAAAGTTTAATCACTAACGTCTGTAACCATCAGATAAAGTCAGTTTATCCAGTGATTTGCCTTTCCTGTGTATGAGATAAATCTTGTCCTGAGATCAGCCAGTGAGACTTCCGCAGTTTCCTCATTAAACTGACCCCTGCTGCTCGTTGCTGTCCTCTGTCTAGGAAATCTTTCTCGAAGTTTGTGCATTTTATCTTTTTGTAACCGAATGGTATTTTGTAACACTTTTCTCTAAGGCAACAAAACTATGTTGAGAGTAAGTGCTTTTAAGTATCTTGGTATCCAGGATATTTATAAGCAGCTTTTCTTAAAGATCTGTTCAGGGATGGAAAAATTCCTTTAATAGATCATGTTAATTAGATTTTTTTTAATATTTAAAGTGTACAAGTTAAAATGTATATTTAGAAGTCATGCTAGGTGTGTTAATGGTTCAGAAACTTGGATTCTTGTCTTAATAAGAAATGGTTTTGTTTCAAATGCAGCTGTTACTTGCTGTTTAGGAACTGAGCTTTGGTGAGCCAAAATGCCTTCTGAACTGTAGTTCATGACTTAGTGCCTGTAGCCAGTAGTCATATTGTATGTGCATCCCTCTGAAGTCAATTTTATATAATAAAAATACGTATTTAATATATATTGTATATTAATGTGATTTAATATATAAAATATGTATTATATTTAATATAATAAAAAATCTTACTGAAATATAAGCTAATACAATTTTTTTCTCTAAGACCAAAATCTTAAATTGAAGCACTGTAACACAATCTGTGCAGCACACCAGCCTGGAGCAGTACTGATTTTTTGTTTGTTTCTCATTTCTTTCCCTAAACGAAGAGTCTCCACTTTGTTATAAATGAAAAGCGAAATCAGAAATTAATAACAAGCAATTTATTAATACAATCCCAAAACCAATTAGAAAAAGCCACAATAACACAATAAAAGAATCAACACCGGTGTGGGTGGCAGAGTGGCAGTCTCCAAGAGAGGAGTTCACCCTGTCCACACCGTAGAGTCTCCAGGGTCTGGTTTTGATAGGGGTTTTNTTACATGTTTGGAGTGAACATATACCAAATGAAATGCAGGATCTAGCTAACGGGTAGTTGGCAGTTTTCTATGATTTTATCATAATTAAAGCAATATATCAATCACAGATCCAGAGTCAAAAACATGTTCCAGTTCATGATTGACATCAATGTATTTATTTGTAACTGATATATTTATTAGCTTCTTTGTTGCAGTGCTAGAATTATTACACGTTACCAGAAAAATGTCTGCCAGTGTTTGAGTTGAGTGTGATTGGTTTTTGTATTGTATATCATAGAATCATAGAATGGCCTGGGTTGGAAGGGACCTTAAAGGTCATGCAGTTCCAACTTCCTTGCTATGGGCAGGGACTCCTTCCACTAGACCAGGCTGCTCAGAGCTTCATCCAACCTGGCTTTAAACACTTCCAGGGATGAGGCAGCCACAACTTCTCTGGGCAACCTGTGCCTCACCACTCACACAGCAAAGAATTTCTTCCTAAATCTAATATAAAGCTACTTCTTTTTCACTGTAAAGCCTTACCCCTTGCCCTTGTCACTACATGCCCTTGTAAAAGTCCCTCTCTACCACTTCTGTAGGCTCCCTTCCAATCCCGGAAGGCCACAATTGGGTGACCCCAAAGCCTTCTCCTTTTCAGGCTGAACAGCCCCAATTCTCTCAGCCTGTCCTCCTAGGAGAGGTGCTCCATCCCTCCAATCTTGGTGGTCTCCTCTGGACTCACTCCAACAGGTCCCTGTCCATGCTGTGGTGGGACCCTGGAGCTGGATGCAGAGCTCCAGGTGGGATCTCACCAGAGCAGAGCAGAGGGGCAGGCTCCCCTCCCCACCTGCTCTCACACTGCTTTGGTGCAGCCCAGGGTGGGATTGGCTCTCTGGGCTCCAGGTGCACATTGCTGGCTCGTGTCCAGCCTGTCACCCACCAGCTCCCCAAATCCTCCCCAGGGCTGCTCTGGATCTGCCCATCCCCAGCCTGGATTGATACCAGGGCCTGCCCTGACCCAGGTGTACCACCAGCACTTGGTCTTCTTTAACACAGATTTCCATGAGCCCACTTCTTGAGCTTGTCCAGGTCCCTCTGGATGGCATCCCATCCTTCAGGAGTGTCAGGTGCACCACTGAAGGATGGGATGTACAAGACTGGCCATGCAGAGGACTACATGGTATGTTACAGCTTTAATGGTGTCAGGGATGTCAGAATACCAGGACAGCACCACTGGGGGTCCTTGTGCATGGGGCAGCATGTGGTGATTCTTCACAGGGCCAGCAGATGCTGCCTGTGCTTTTTGGCATCCTTTTTACTGCAGGTACAACAAACTGGCTCCATGCTCTTTTTCCAATGTCTCTCTTTATCTCCAATGCCCTCTTCTTTCACAGAAAACATTGCTCCTGTACTTTGCTTTTCCATAACAGATGCCTGGTTTTGATGTTGTTCTGGCTCCTTTGCGTTTAAGTGCCAAAATATTTTTTTCTTCCTTTAAGAGGTTTTCAGCTAAACCCGTAAACTGGTCTTTGCAGCAAAATTCTTAGTATGCTTTAGGGCAATTTTTGATAGGCTGAAAGAATCGTGGAAGAACAGTCAGATGCTCATGCTGGATCAGCAGCTTCACCTGTTGTTGGTGGAAAAAAGTAGTTAAAGGCAGAACATGCATGGTGCAAGTCTGAGATTACAGCTTGGTTGTTGCAAGTGGACAAAAAAGATTGTATTTCAGCACATAACAGTGCTTTATTTTAGAACTATCATAGTTTGCTAACATGCACAAACATCTTAGTGGCTAGCTTTCAGTGGCTAACTATTTGTCAACAAAAGCTCTAGCAATAAGTTTAACAAATGGCCTTATGCTGAGAGAATGAATCCTCACAAATGTTTGGAAATGGTGTTTTGGAGACTTGAGGACATTCTTTTTCAAAAACTGATGTTTTAAAGATAAAGCAAGTAACTTGAATATATCTAATCAGATGAAGTTTGAAGAAGTTCAGGCCAAAGCTGAATTGGGTATCAAAAAGCTGATGTATCAAAACACTTTGAGAAGTGCACAAAATAAGATTTCTGCAGCACAGGTTTCTGTTCAGCACTGTTGGACAGCTACACATCGTGGATGCAGCACCTTTGTGCAGGCTCTGGCTGCTGCCAGCCTGTGGTATCCTGCACGAGCAGGAATGAGTGAGTAGATCAGATAGGCAGTAATAAAATGAGTCTTGGTTAGGTTTGTTATTAATCGCTGACTGTGTTGTTTGTTGTTGTAATTGTGATTCTGACCAAAGCAGAAAATTGCAGTTGCTTTAATAGATTAGATTTTGCATTTAATTTGGCACGTGGCCTCTTTAAACATAAAGCTTGGTATTAAGATATATGTGAATAGGGAAGAGAGTGCTGCCTTTCAAGGAGCACATTCTATCTTGGAACCTCACAGCAAATATTCTCCTTTGAATTTTTTCGCTTACTTTGCTCTGTGTATTTATTTGAAAACTTGAGTATGTATACAAATAAATGAAACAAAATCTTCAAAATTCATTTTATTGAGCTAAAGTTGATCTATGAAAGCTTGACTTCTGACATGACAAAAGGTGATTGAGCTGGTAGAAAGCTCACTGCAGCAATGAGGTGAAAGGTCTTGTTTCCTTCGTATTCCCAATCCTTCTCCTGGTCATGTGGTTCTACTCCTTCCAAGGTGCCACCACTGGCACTTGTGTTGCCTCAACTCACCCACCCTTGAGAAAACTGTCTATGTGTTCACTGTATGATTTATGAAGGGATCTAATAAGGACCAGAATGGTATAAGGTAAGTGGGAGAAATGTGCAATGATGTGTAGGAAAAAAAAAACCAACTTAAATAAGTCTTTTGGTCTCGAACAAACTCATATTTTTAATATGAGGGAGTATTTTATTTTAACTCTTACTAGAAGGTATTTTCCTTTGTATGATATCGTTGTTGGGTTTATGTATTTAGATCTATCTTTAGAGAAAATAAACTGAAGCTTGAACTACTAAGCAATCAGAGGCGCTTCTTGTTTCTTAAATGAAGTAGGCACTGCTTCAGAAATTAGAATGAGGCCATTTCAAAACTTGTGTTGAATTGCACCAATTTCTAGACTGAAATATTTTTCCAGATGCCTTGAAGTCTGTCCCTTTGAAGTGTGAGCTCCTGGAGGCTCCCAGAATGTAGGCAGCAAGATGCCTGCATCTAATGACCCCTACTACTTCAGTGTTTCAGTAGGCTAGGTGCTATAGAAAAGAGCAGGAGTGAAAGAAGGAATTGTTATCCCAAGACACTTAATGAGAGTGAAGCATTTGTCCCATCAGCTGTATTTCAAATACCAGTTCAGTTGGCTGGTTAAAAAGCTTCATGGGATGTTTAGATATATGAAGACATTTGGGTAGTCTGTGGGGAGCTCACCTTTTTGGAAGAAAAAGCACAGCTCTGACTATTTTTTTTTTCCAGAGAGTAAATCAAGAGTGGCTTTATTTAGTGAAATTGACTCTGATCCATATTTGCTGTCTAGCTGTCCTCCTGCCTGTCTATGGAAGTCCAATCACATTATATTATGTGTGCCTCCACTTCAGACTGAAATCACCACTCCCAAATGAGGAACTCCTGCTTCCTGCCTTAATTCTGCATGCCTGTTCTGGTTCTCACTGGAGGGATCTTTCTTACTTCACTACCCCTAGCAAAGTGGTACTTTTTGGTCATACCATTGTGTTAAATCTTCTCACCAAAGGCCTGACAAAAGTCAAGGAAGATGGAAGGGTTAACACCTGGTTAAGTTGGCTTTTGTCTTGAAGAGTTCATCTTCAGTGACTGCAGTTCATGGTTCAGAACATCAGATGCTCAGGTAAACTGGAGAAGTGGAGCAGGAAAATCTTGTCCAGAGTAGAAATTGCCAATGTTAAAGAAAACAAACCATGGCCCTTTTTCTCTATGGCATGAATAATCATATAACAGTAAAATGGTTTGGAAGGGAACTTCAAAAGTCATCTAATTCCAACCCCCTGCCATGGGCAGGAACACCTTCATGGACGGAGCCCCATCCAACCCGGCCTTGAATGTTTCCAGTGATGGATCCTAAACTTCTCTGGGCAACCTGTGCCAGTGTTTCACCACCCTTATGGTAAAA
>VZDJ01000452.1:507541-540041 GCA_008694505.1 Cyanoderma ruficeps
AAAAAAAAAAAAAAAAAAAAAAAAATCTTTCTTATATCTAGTCTAAATCTGCCCTCTTTTAGTTTAATACCATTATCACTTGTCCTGTCATAACAGGCCCTGCTAATGAGTTTGTCTCCATTTTTCTTGTAAGCCCCTTTAAGTGCTTTCAGAAGAGGGCATGTTGTTACCAGCTCCATTTAAAAGAAATCAAAAGGGTTGTCAGAGGTTTTATTCATTTTTTTAATCGTAGGTTAAATTAGCATTTTCTCTTTCGCTGTGATTAATTTATATAAATGTATATTTGGAAATTGTTTTACAAAATAATGTAGAGACTAGCAGAGCTTAAAGTATTGCTACCTGTCACCCAAAAAATGACAGCACTTGAAATCAAAGTTAGAACTAAATATGACAAGTGACAAGTGTGTTCAAAATATTCTCACAGATGAGTAGAAGGAAATATGTTCATAAGATTAGGTAACTGTTTATACAGTTCAGAAATTACTGGCAATAGACAAAAATAGCTAAATGAAGAGCAGGTTATTTGAGAAGCTCTGCTTAAGATTTTTGGGAGGAAAATACATGCAAGTTCTTGATTCTGGAAATGATAGTGATGAATTTGTAGTGACAGGAATTAATTGAAAGATGTTTACAGTATAGAAAGGTCATGCTTGAAGTGCTTGAAAATGGCTTTTAAACCTGGAATTTCCTTCCTGTTCTCTAAACCACATGGAACAAGTGAGGATAACAGCAGTAAAACTTTTGTTGGACAGAGAGACTGTGGGTAGAAAAGTTTGGTTTGTTGCTGGCTTTTGGCTTTTTTTTATTACTTTGATGGTTTATTTAAAGCTATAAACAGTGTCACTAATAAGCAGCAGGTAATAAATTCATCTTATTCATAGCTGGTAATCTCAGGAATGATAAGGAATTTTGCTGTGCTTTTCAAATTTCAATTTTCAAATTTCAAATATAACTTTCAAGGCAGATCAGACTGACAGATTCTAGTTAATAGAAGCGGGGATCATTATAACAATGGAATACTGTAAACTGGCTTTGGCAACAGCATTGTGGTAAATAGTTTGGCAGAGCATGCTACATTTTAGTACCTGAAATAATCAGTTTTCTCATTTTTTTGCTCCAATCCCAGTTCAGCTGAAGCCAATAAAAACCTTGCCATAGACTTTGACAGGACCAGAATCAAATGCCTCACAACTCACATTTTCATGAGCTTTGGTGAGGAAGCTGTGGCACTTCCATGTGGTACTTTGGTTTTGCTGTTCTAATGAATTCACAAAAAGCCCAACAACCCCTCAACCTCTAAATGCATAATTGATAGATCACATAAGCAGGCTTTCTTATTGCAGCAGTAAGCAGATGCAGCGATTTATTTTTTCAACTGACACAGCCAGAGATCACTTTCCTGACCCTTATTATTTGCCCCAATTAATAAACTGTCTTGTTTTATAAAAGGTTGCATGCTGTAATCTTCTGTGATGCTGAAAAGGCTGTTCTGGAAAATTGTTCAAGGCAATGGCTAGCAGCACTTACAGTGACACATTTAAAACAGAGTATGTGTGTTTACCAGTGTTTTGTTTAGACATTTCTGCTTTCAACTGTCATAGTAGATCTCTGTTAAATCACTTAAAATCCACTGTCTTTCCTAAGGGCCCTGCAAAGAAATGCCAAAATCAAAACACTGATTACATCTCTATACAAGGTAAGTTAACTTGCTGCTGCTTTGCTCCTCAAAAATCTTCCTCCTCCTCCTCTTCCTATTTAATCACAAAGTACTTTGGATTGGAAGGGATCTTAAAGATCATCCAGTTGCAGACACCCTGCCATGGGCAGGGACACCTTCTACAGGACCAGGTTGCTCAGAGCCCCATCCAACCTGGCCTTGAACATTTCCAAGGATGTGGCAGCCACAGCTCCTCTGGGCAGCCTGTGGCAGGGCCTCAGCACCCTCACAGTAAAGGGTTTCTTTCCAACATCCCATCTAACCCTGGCCTGTCAGTTTAAAGCCATTCCCTCTTTATGTCCTATTATGTAGCCTAGTAAAGGCCTCTGAAGTACAGGTCGTTTGCTGCTTTACATATTCTATTAGCAACTCCATTTTTAAAGGAAGCTACATGTAAAATTTGAAAGTGTGGCAACACTTTCAAATTAGTAACTCCCCACAGTCTATCTCTTGTTAATTTTCCCTCTGTTGAATCATGAGTTCTAAAAAGAGACGAGATACAAGGTAAGAGTAGGCCAGGAGTCAGTGTATGAAGGAAGGAAAACAAACTCAACCCAAGGAATTTTCTCCCTCTACAAGGAGAAGTTTACACTGTATTCAACTCAATTTTAAACTTCGCTCCTTCTTTGTAAAAGGCAGGATGTGCCTTCCAAATTCTGCTGTGTGCAGCCAGAATGTCAGTCCCTGCACATTTTCAGGGTCTAAGGTGCAGATTCCTTGAGTAAATTTGAGTGGTTTGCTCTGCTGAAAGGGCACTTTACTGCCCAAAGCACTATGCCATTGATGTTTTACACTTACACCTCAAGTTTTTTTTATTTATTATGGAGGACAAGATTTTTTGCTTGTATTGCATGGAATCAGTTTCAAATAATTTGCAGAAATAGTAGAGAAATCACCTTTCCAGTGATTGAATGGGATTTTGTACAATTTCTGTAGTGTGTTTAAAACGTGGCTTTGCCAGATGTCTGTAGTAACATTAAAGAATCTCTGAATGCTCATAAGACCTGTGAAATCCCTTTCCTTGGGAGTGGTCCTTCAGTTCCATTAGTTAATAATTTTTGAGTCCCAGGAAAAGTCTAGGTAAAAGTGTGCTCTAGAGTTCAAAATGCACATTAAAAAATTTAAAATTTGTTAGCTAAATGAAAGGGAAATATGAGAGAATGTATTGACAAGCTTATGATTGCATAACTTCTTGCAACCTTGTATTTTGGTTGTCAACAGTGACCTCACACAATTCATTTATTTCAGTCTTACAGAACTTCAAAATGCTTTTACAAGTAGGGCAAAAGTGAACCCCAACATGGAGATTCCCACAACTCCCAACAAAAAAAGAAGCTGGAGAGAGATTTGTGACTCACCCAAAGCCAGATTTGATGGTGAAGTTTTGTGAACAGGAACACCAATAGCACTGCTATAAACTGCATTGCATGTGTTCTTCAAAGGGCAAGACTATATCGTGTGCCCTCTTTATAGCCCAAGATTTGAAGTGTTTTCATTATTACAAAGACATTTACAGATTGAAAATCTCAGACCAATTTTCTGCATCTCACTCAACAACACTGTAGCTCCCAGTATGTTAAAAACAATACGGTTCAGTGAAATATTACATATTCATTTCGACCCTTAATCCTTTAACTTTATAATATAAGTGTATTGTAGAAATGTAATTTGCTGTTGTGAGCATTGACTCAATGAGGGGGAAAAAAGTGGGGGGGTTGCTTCTTCTTAAAATACTTAGTTGTGTGTGCCTGAACTGTCAAACAAGAAAACAACCTGACATTTTCCTGTGAGACCCTCTGCTGTGGCTTCCTGTGGTGAGGAGGTCAAGGGACACCAGTGGTGGGCAGGAATTTGCTCAGCAACATCCATAACCTGCATATGCTGGGGGTTGATGTTTTAATAAGATGTAAAATTATTTGTGGCTGCAGCTGTAGATACAGAAACTGTCTTGACACAGTGAACCAGTAACTCCCAGAAGTTCTTGACTTTTGATTTTTGATCCAATATGATGTTTCATTCTACTTAAAGATATCATTTTGTCATCCCTGTACTGCAAGACACACTTACTGAAATGCTTCTAGGGGGTAGTTCAGGCTTTGGTTTGGAAGTTAAATGTCTCTCTCCATTTCAGCTTTTAAACTATGAAAGAAACATTAACTGTGAAACCTAGGTAGCTTTTTAAAAAGGGACACTTCTCTAGCTTTTTGCTGAACATCCACTGGCCCACAGTATTCTATTTACTCTCTTTGACCTGGTATTTACTGTTGAACATCAAAACAATTAGATGCAAGTGTACTTTATGTGAATTGGTAGTGTGCCATGTAATGAATGCTTCCTTTTGATGCAAAATTATCATAATAAAAATACAACAAAATAAGTCATGTGCCCAGCAATGTCTAAGACAAACCAGAGTAATCCAGTAGCAGTACTATATATATATATTTGAAAGACCAAGTCATGAAATAGTTTTCACACTCAAATCTATTACAAGAACGAATAGAAAATTCACCCAGCAAGGAAGTGAATATGTCAAGCAAAGTTTGTTGTTTGACAACAAAGACTTCTTACGGTGGTTTAAAGTATTAAGTCACAAAAAATGGTTAGTGTCAATATGATCAATTAAAATACTGTTCTTTCTGAAGAAAAAGAAGATGAAACTATTAATGAAACATCAATAGTTTGATGGGATGGCTCATATGGAAGAGGACAGCAGTACAAGACCTACTCTTTATGCATTCTCTCCTGTGAGCCCAGTGACTTTGTCCAAAGAACATTCCTGCAGCCTTTGCAACAGGTGACCTCTTTTCCCAAATGGGAACTTCACTCGTTCCTAGTTGTCCAAAAGGTCTTTCACATTTTGGTAAATCATCTTGCAATATGCAAGGGAACACACACTTTTTCAAAAGCATGTTATGTTCCAGCAATCCCCCCTGCCCCCAGCAGCAGGTTGTGACTAGGGGCCAGGGAGGGACATGGACTTTCGAAAGAGCCGTGGATCCCTGGGGGGCCCTGGGTAAGGGGGTGGGGGCACAAGGCAGGGCTGTCCATCTGATGTCACTGCTTGCTCATAACTGGGCAGTCCTGAATCGTCAGCTCTGACAGGAAGGGGGCTTAAAGAAAACTCCTCGTGCCTCCTGAAGATGTTGGCCGAGTTACGTCTTCTGCTTCTCACATAATCCAAGTACCTAAACAAAGGTAACAGCAGGTAAGTGGGAGCTTCTGCTTTAAGGGGAAGCAAGAAGATAAAGTCTTAATCATAAAATAAACAAAACCCCAAACAAGTCCACAAGGGAAAAAATGCGCCTTCAGTGATCACAAAGACCAGAAGCCAAATGCTCTCTCCAAGCCACAGGGTAAGAATAAATCAGTGATGTGAAACTTGCTGGGAAGAGAAAGCACAGATTCCTCTTACATTCCCCTCAAGTTTAGGACAAAGAAGCACTCAGGAGCAGAGACTTGGTAAAAAAGTATTTCCTCCAAATTATTTCATCTACTATTACAACTACTTCACATCTGAGGTAGAGCACATGCCATGAGGAGCATGCAGTTTTTTGAAAGTTAGACTTCCCATTGCAGGCCCCCACCTCCTAAAATTATTCCATCATCTTAGTAAGAATATTTTGAAACCAAGAACACACACNAAAAAAAAGAAGCAACCCCAAAGGTTTGGATGTGCAATATTATGTTTTTGTGTTATTAACTGCAGCATAACTACTGCTGGTGCTCACTTAACTTTGCTCCTAGGCAAGTAAGAACTAGAACTTCCACTGGATTTTCTGAGAATACAGTTACACCAACCCACAGTGATTTTTAAATGCCTCTCTTAAGCAAGAGTTTGTTTGGGTGTGTGTTTGGGTTTTTTTAAGCAGTGAAATGACTTACCCTGGTGGTTGCCTTGATTTGCATCTGGTCTTGCAGCAGTAGAAGATAATCAGTGCAATTATAACCAACAGCACCCCAGCAGCAACCAGGCTGATGAGCAGTCCCGTGACGTTAATCTTTTGTAGTGCCTCATCACCTGGAGAGAAAACATTGGTGATTTTCATTATGTGTTCTTTCCATCTACCCAGCCTGCAGTTTACACTGTAAAATACTGGTTTTGCACTGCTATCAGGCTGTTCTTTCCACAAATGTCTAACTTGCTGTAAGAAGCTGTAAATCTGTGCAACACAAGCCAAGAGTATCATTCACAGTCAGCTTAAAGCAAGAGGGAGTCGATATCCTCTTTTCTCTACATGAAACTGTTGAGATGCCTGTCTTCCAATGCCTTCCAAATATTCCTTCATGTACTTGTGACCTTGATCAGGCTGTAGATCGTTCCTCAAGTCCAGCTGACCATTTTTATTCAACATCCGGCATCAGACTACTCTGAGCCTAAATCAGGCTGTTATACATTACTATTAAAGAAATGGGGGGAGAAAAAACAAAACCAAACCACAGAGAGAAGCCACAGCATTACTGCAAAGTTTACCAGCTGTGTAACAAAGAAATGGTCAAGGAAATTACTTAATTTTTACCTACAGACCCATAATGGATCCCACTTTAAGATGCTTCAGTTTAATCATATCAGACAATTAAATATACATAATATAGATAATATAATTAATTTGTACAGTTCACAGTGATTTTCAGTAAAAAGATAATTTCTGATTTCCTTAACTGTATGCATGAACTACTAAGAATGTACTGATACAACAACCAGAAAATATTGCAATATAATAAAAAAGTAAAAAGATGACTTACCTATTTTTATTTTAGGGCCTTTAGTTGAATAATCTTTCCAAAAATCCATCTATAAAACCCCAAAAAGAATCAAATTTATATGAGATATATAAATGACAGGCTTATTGACCTATATTTAATATAGTACCTTGGGCAGAATTTAACAATGGCATATACAGAAATAACTCCTGCTGAGGGATTTGTATTTACCCATCCACTGATATTTTTCTTCTACAACTTTGCATTAAAATTTTTCAGATCCCAGTTGGTAAAAGAAAAAAGTGTATTTAACCATGCACTGTTACCTCATATTTCTGCCTGATTACAGTAGAAGTTAAGGTATATTCTGACACCAAAACATTGCTTACAATTATTTTTTTGCAAATCTCTACAAAACAGTATTTGAGGCAAAGTTAAGTTCTTAAGATTCCGACATTTGCATGAACAGTATTTGAATTTGTATCAGCTGGGAAAAATAGTGGGATTTATTTAAGAGAAAAACTTTTATGTTGTATGACCATCAAGCATTAAATGTGTTGAGTTATAATTTTTACTTTTGCTACCTAGCAAAAGACTCCAGCAAGATTTCAATTTAACAATTTGACCTTTTTCTTAGAAAAGTGTTAGCGATGCAAGCTAACACTTCCACCTTTAGAACAGGGGTGTATTCCTTTGCTCTTTCTGCAGAGCACACCTAGAATCACAAAGAGATTCTTGCTGCATGTGCAACAACCAGTCTTCAGACAATCCTCACATTCCTTTATTGAGCTGAAAGGTTTATTTTTATTATTTTTTTTTAATATCTCTATATATATACACCAGGTTTCTTCTCAGCTCTGTCTAGGTAAGGAGTTAGAATGTAGTGCTACAGGACTACTCAGCAATAGCTGAACTGCAGATTTGCTTCATACTGGCCTCTTACAAAACACTTCTTTGGCGTGACACAAGGATGCAATCAGCCAATTAATACAGTGAGCATGTGAAACATTTAAATTTGATGCTGAGAAGTTACTAAAAATCCAGAAGACTGAAAATAATAGGAATATCCACAAGTGGGACTTCTGAAGCTTCATTTCTGTTTGTTTTCAGAATTAAAGTCCACGTCTAAAGTCTTTAAGACAATAATACATATTCACTGTGTATCTAAAGCAAGAACCCCATGTAATTGGGATGTCTACTTTTAGAACAAAGTAAGTAGTCATCTCTCAGTGCTGTGTTAGAGGAGTTACAGTATTTGTGTGCAATAATTTATGTTACAATAACTTGTGCAGAAAAATAAGGTTATTTAGCCAATAACCTCCCTCATTATATTAAATTCAATTTGAACTGCTACCGTTTTATGAGGGTCTTCAAAAAATTCTCTTGCTTCTTCATAATTGCACAGCTCTTCAAAGCATTCCCTTTCCAGGTTATCATCTGTGAATGCTTCAAAATCAAATCTGTTGTTTAGAAGATGTCGTCCAATGAATAAATTGGCCTCCCTTGCAGATGTGAACACTAATGAAAAAAAAAAGAAATCAAGTTGATTTAAAACAAGTTAGGAAGGCTAAATTTGGTATTTTTAAAGAATGGTAAAGATTTTCAAGGAGCGCATTGGGATTGTTTCCTTCCATAGCATCTCTCAGCTACATAGAAGGGAAAGAAATATCAAGGTCTCCTCCTAAAACGTCTTCTTCACTACTATCTTTTCTAACTATGTAACACAAAATAAACATATTTGCCTTTCCCATAAGCCATCTCAGCTATGCCTTATCTTGGCCAAGAGAATTTGATTGTCATGAGAACTCCTGGTCAAATTTTGCTGTGACCCCTTCTGGGATGTGAGTATCAGTTTTTACTGGAGATCTTAAGAACAAAGTAATTGTTACATAAAGCAGAATTCAGTCAGATCCAAAGTAAGTGACACCCTGACCGAGTGGGGGAAGGAGGCAAGGGAGGAAGCAAGGGTGGAGGGAGGAAAAACCCAATATACATTTATCAGTATTCTGCTATCTATGAGTACCAAATTTTATTTACAGAATTTAGTTTTCAAATCACATCAGCAGACTCCTATTCATTCTACAATTGTTCTCTTTTCACAGTTGTGGCCCCAAGCTTTATGTAAAGGTGCCATATTGCCAAGTTTATTTGTTTTAAATTTGTCCATGATACGAATTTTGCTGACAACATGCACTTCTGAAGACATTTACTTATTCTCCTCTTTTGTGTTCCGTGAGGCGTCATGGAGAATTTCAGACCAGTGACCACACCAGTGAGTGAAATTATAGAAGGCTTTGGAATACAGGAATGTATTTCCTCGCTAGGCATTTTCCATAGTCATGTTTTAGCCTGCTCTTGCTACAGTTTCTTATTTAAAAAAAAACCAAAAAACTGTAGGACAAAACTCGGTTTCTAGCAAAAGCATGTCCACAAAATTCAGGCTATTTGGTTGAGCAAAGTGACTAGAGGATTATTTTTGCAAGTGTAATGCAGAAACAGCATTGTTACATACCAAGCTGGATGGCTAAAAAAGGAGATGAGATTCCGGATAAAGTTATTCAGCTACAAATTAGCTTTGTGTTCTTGTTAGCCTGTTTGGCAAGATTATCACATCGCTCTGGAATTTTCACCCTAATAGTTACTGTTAGATCTTGCAGCGGTGTCTCATAACACTTTGCTCCCTGAAAACTGAGAAAACTGCAGCATAACTTACATATTGGTTGTTTATGTCTTTCATATTATAGTATATTTAAGGAATATGACAACATATATTTACACTCTGTTACACTCTGTACTGAAGTAGCTACACATGTGCACGTGCATTTGTTTTCTTTTTTTCATTCTAAAGCAACTGCAAGAAAATCTAAGCTTAAAATATTTATACCATACTTAAAGAGTAACCAGAGAAAAGGACTTAGCAACAACAACAAAAAAAACCCAAAAGCCAAAATCAAAACTCCCTCAAACCCACAAGTGGGAAGGGAAAGTAATTACATGGGAAAAAAAAATATTATCAATATTCTTGGTTCAGTGGAAATTACAAAAGTAACTTCAGTCTTCTGAAGCAGAGATCTTCAGTTTTGCTCAGCAGTGTTTCACTCTTTACCATGCAAGTAGTATTAGCTTTCCTTTGAATTAACCTAGAAAACTCATGCATTTTGTTTAAAATGTAATGCATAAGCAAGCTGCCTGGAGCTTAGAACCCTCAACTCCCAGGGATACATGGACCATTGTTTTCTTTTCAAGAATTTTTATCCATTTATCTGCACTTTTCCCACTTTGTTCCATATCTCCGCATCTCCATCCCCAACTTACTTGCTAGCTGGTGATTCAAACAGTATTTGAAGAATGAAACAGCTGCATTTGAATTGTGCCCTAACTTGGATGCAGTTCTGCAGACCTTGGCTTGATAAAATAATCCATGCAGTTTTAGAATGTCCAGCATTTAATTAAAAATGCAACCACTCAACATGCTCAGTAAAGCAGCTCTGCTGGTAAAAGCTGTTCAGAAAATGCTGAAGTACCTCAATACAGGTACCCCATACATTTGGCAACTGTTCTACTTTGCTAAATTACTGGATATAAGGCTTGGCCCTTCTCTTTCCAACTCTGTCTTTAAAGGAGGAGTGGTCTGGGCCTCCTATTGTGAGGAGAGTTCTCACAGCAGCTCACAGGAAAGAGGCAGCCTGACGTTTTATGCCCAGAGCAATATGGATTTTAACAAATCATCTGTCACAAGCATTTTTTCTGCTAGCCATGGTTTCTGCTCCACAAACTGCCCTGAAGGAGCCTCCTGCTCGATGTGACAACTTTTAAGTCTGTCTTGAGGTTTTAGCACTCCTTGTCCACTGAGAAGACTGGACACCTAAGTTAGAAATTCCATTTTGAAGCCCTGATGCTTAAACTGTTAAGCATCTCATGGCTTTGCTTTGTAACACTTGAGTCCCTCTGGGGAACCTATTTGTTTTTATATGAGTTCCTCTCCACTTCTCTCCCTCCACAGGGGAGAACTGCAAAAGCAGCACTATGCTCATCATTCCATGCCTTGTAAGGGGGTCTGGTGTTGGGAGGAAATATGAATTTCAAAAAACCCAACCAAATAAACCCTTTCAAATACAAAGCAATTTCAGATATACAAATACAACTGTGATGTGCTCAAACAGTACCAAACCAATACTGTCTTAACACGGGTTTCAAACTTTTTGAATTTTGATGTTACTTAAAGGATTCTGGTCGTATCAACCACAACAATCCCAGAGGCCTGGAAAAAGTTCAGTCGTCCCAATCTGCACTTACTACTAGATCTGATAAATACTTGATATTAATACCAAAGTCAATTATCAATAATTTCAGCAAAAGATATTAAAATAACCTGAAATTAAGGGTAAAACAGCTTAACTTTTCCCATAAAGAAAAAAAAACCCAAACAAAAAAAAACAAAACTCAAACAACAAAACCACGAAACCAAAACAACAATAAACGAAACAACAACAACCAAACAACAATTAAAGCAAAGCACAGTTAGAAACAACTTTGCAAAGCGCAAAGTCACGTCTAAACTAATTTACCGTCTTTCCATTGAGGTCGCTTCAAGTTATTTAATCTCCCAGGGCAGGGCGGAAACGCGAACACCGTCACATGCAGTTGACACAGCGCTACCAAAAACGCGAACATGGCCGGGATCTGCCAGACAGAAACTAACGTGAGCTAACAGAGAATGACAGCGCAATCCTCTGAAGTGTCAGCGATGAACCCTGAGTGAATCCTGCCAATGAAGTCATCCAGCGCAAGCACCTACACGCACTCCGGGCTAATGGGCCCCGTGAAGAGAGACACCGACCCGAACTGGTCCTGCCTGTCTCTCGCCGAGTTCTCGTTGTGTAACATCTGCACATGTCACCGGGGCCGCTCTCGCCACCTCCTGCCCTCCTCTCCCGGCCAAGCAGAGAGGCAGCCCCGTTCGCTGGCGAATTGACGGGGAAAGAGCCCCCGCACGGTGCCCCAAGTAGGCTCTGAAACCGCAGAGCTACGCCTTTGCTGCCGGAGGAGGAAATAAAATCTCCCCGACGGGAACAGGTACAAAGCCCGTTTTGTCAAAGGCATGAAATAAACCCGTAACTCTGCACGGAGCCACCCGACGCAGGTACAAACACGATCGCCGCCCGAGGCGGGGACTTGCGACAGCCACTCGAGGACATCGCCGGGCGCTCCCGCAGGGCTATCCCACTGCTCCCGGGCCCGTCCGTGGCCAGGGCAGAGCGCTCTGCCACCCCCGGGCAGCTCCGGGGGAGCAGGACGAGGCCCCGGGGAGCACCTGCGGAAGAAGGAGTACCTCACCCCGCTTCCCAGCGCTGCCCTACCTGTCCTGGCGGGACGGCTCACGGGGCAGCCCCTCCCGGGCTGTGCGGTGGGATCCGAGCGGATCAGGTGCTGGGACAGCCCCTCCCGGGCTGTGCGGTGGGATCTGAGTAGATCAGGCGCTAGGACAGCTTCTCCTGGGCTGTGCAGTGGGACGCGAGTGGATCAGGTGCTGGGACAGCCCCTTTCGGGCTGCGCGGTGGGATCCGAGCGGATGAGGAGCTGGGACAGCCCCTCCCGGTCTGTGCGGTGCGATCTGAGTAGATCGGGCGCTGGGACAGCCTCTCCCGGGCTGTGCAGTGGGACGCGAGTGGATCAGGTGCTGGGACAGCCCCTCCCGGGCTGTGCGGTGGGATCCGAGCGGATCAGGTGCTGGGACAGCCCCTCCCGGGCTGTGCGGTGGGATCTGAGTAGATCAGGCGCTGGGACAGCCCCTCCCGGTCTGTGCGGTGGGATCCGAGTGGATGAGGTGCTGGCACAGCCGGTCCCGGCGCTTCCTGGCAGGGCGCGGCGCAGTCACGGGGCCGCCCCCGGACCGCCCCCGCCCGCGCTGCCCGAGCCCCGGCTGGGGCCGCCCTGGGGCGGGGGCAGAAACGCCTCTGGAGTCTGGGCAAAGAGGGGTCATGGGGAGCGCTGGGGGTGGCAGTCTGGGCGGTTCTTCCTCAGGTACTTCCTGGGCTTTGTTTCCAGACACCTGCCTGACCTGTGAGCCCGCGGCCGGGCCCTGGTGCGGCGTAGGCAGCAGGTCCTTTCTGCTCCTGCAAACCCCTTCTTGTGTTAAGCCTGACTCTTTATGCCCTGGGTTGACCGCGGTGCTGAGGAGCGTGTTGGGGCTTTGCTCCCCGGAGGAAAGCGCACGGTGTGCTGGCTGATGGCAGGCTGCCGGCTGAGCCAAGAGCGGGGGCAGGGTGTGCCTCTCCAGCCGGGCGAGGCAGCGAGGTGCTGCTGCTCCACGATTAACCAAGCATTTACCTGGCTATCAGACAGCCTGGCCTCCACCAAGATTTCCCAGCCAGGCAGCTGAAAGGACCAGCAGTATTTTTACACACGTGAAAACTTTTTTTTTTCCGGGTTTTAGTTGTTTTGTCCATTTTACTGTTTGGGGGTTTTTGTTCGTTTGTTTGCTTGTTTTTTGGTCAGTGATGGTAAACCTTAACCTTACAGGCTAGAAAGGGGCAGAAGTGGTTCCCTAAAATGCACGAGGCTGGTTTGCACCAGCACACATCTATTCAGGAGCTCCCATCACTCTCCTTCCCAGAGCAGGGGCCAGGCTCAGCACAAGCATCTGTGGCTCTTGTGGCTCCTCCAAAGGACACGATAGAAGCAATTAAGTGCTTCACATTTGCTGTAAGGATTTGTTTAATACTGTGTGCTGGGAACATTAACTGTGAAAAATTTTGGGATAGGCTGGGTTGGGTTGAAAGCTGCACACCAAAAAAATCTCTCAGCATACGTGACTGGAATGATTTTGCTACTAGAAAATTCAGTGACTGACAGTGATTTGTGTCTGTGCTTGTGTGTCTCCAGTAGTAACTTTGGATTGTATTCTTTATTTAAGTGCTGGAGTGACTTGTATATACAGAAGCAGGAAAGAGTAGAATGAGGGGGTGTTGGATAACACCAGTGGAAGTGATCAGAAATTCCCTGGAGAAAACCAGAAACTTCTGATGTGTGAAATAAGAACTGTTTGGAGGAATGATGACTGTAGTTAAATATTTACTTTATGACATCGACACGCTGCAGTTAAGAGGTACTTGATGAATATGTAACTTACAAGCTGGGATGACTCTAATGCTTTTTAGTTGGTGGAGATCTCAACAGAAGATTCTGTATCCTGATTATGTGTGTGCTTATAACACAGTGGAGAACTAGAGATAAGAATGTTTTAGAAGAAAACAGTAGAAATTGTTTATTATCTAGATAATATTAAGGAGACAAGAATACTTACTTGCTACTTGTTGGAAGGCACGAGAAACTACCATTGTAAAGGGCCTTACAGCTTTGTGCCATGCCCCTCTACTCAACCCTCGCCCTGAGTTCCTACCTGAGTGTCTCAGAGAGGGTGGTGCCAGCTGTGAAACAGCTGCTGACAGCTCCAGTGCAAGGGCATGAATGTACAAGGACTCTGTGGTGAATTTAAGTGTAAGTAAAATAACTGCATGCCAATGTGGGAACTTCTTCTGTGTCGTAACAACAGCTTTGTGTGAGGAAACTCCACTGTACAAGTAGCAGATAATCTCCATTGTGTCATGCCAGCATTGTACATCACTGTTAATAGAGGGGGAAAAAGATTTTTGGAATTGCTCACATATGCCTTCTGGGAAGTGGGTGAATCCATCCCCTGGCCCTGCTCATATCAGAGGAGAAGGCTCCAGGTGTGGACTGAGAGTGATGGATCAGCCCCATCCAAACTCTCTGCTGGAACTCACCCCTGCTCTGAAGATGGAGGAGCAATGCAGCAGAATTCTGCTGGGACAGGCCCTCAGAGCTTTAGCACTCGCCAATGCTTACCCAAATATTTCTGACTGTGCAGCTTTTAGCAAAAAATTTGTGTCTTCTGTCTGTGTGGTGGAGGTTTTTCAAAGCCCTGTGACACAAAACCAGTATAGCTTATTTATTATTGAGATGTAACAAAAAATAATGGATTGTTATAGATTGGGAAAACAGGACAGTGCAGTCTTTTGCTTTGGAGAAGACTGTGACTTTGTCCTGTGTGTCCCTCTGCACTCAGCCTGGGGTTCCAACTCTTACTTTGAGGACTGGCAGTGAAATCCGCACTCAGGGTGGCTACACAGGTGAATGGATGTGATGAAATTCTGCGTGGGGCCAGTGTGTTATCAGCATGTTATCAGTTATATATAAATATATCCTACCTACAAAGGTTCATCATGCTCTGAGGGCTGACCAGCAACCTCCCAGAAACGGCTTTAAAATAATTGAGAGACACCTGATCACGTGTGCTTTGAAAAGCAAAAGGTTTTAATTAAAGAGAAAATAACTAACTATCCAAACCAAAAACAAAAGCTGTGCACAGATGCAAGGAAGCCCCTTTACGCCTGGCTAAGACACCCCCAAAAACGCCAAGCAGCTCTGTGCTCTTTCTTATGTACTTAATGTTTTAGGAGGGTTATTTGGCTTGCTGCCCAAGAGAAGCAGCTACAGGTTTTGAGAAACATCCCAAGGATCCAGTCGGTGCCCTTGTGCTGGCACTGGGCCAGAGGGAAGCACAGAAGTTTCTGGTGCTTTTCCTTTAAAAGTCCTGAGGTGAAACTGAAACCCCTTTCCTAAAACTGAAACACCCATTCCGTTGCAACATGGATGTGTGAAAACTGGTGCTGTAGGTAATGGCTAGAAGCGTGTGCTTGAGCTCTGGTTTGTTATGCAGATCATAGAAAAGATAAAGATAAGTGTAAAAGGCTGCAGCAAGTGCTTGGGATAAATAGAATATTTCCCAAATATCTGCAGTTTTTATCATGGCAGACCAGTAAGTACCTTTTGCGTGTAACTTTCCTACTTGTGAAGTATTTTTTTAGGTAAAATAGCTTTGCTTAGCAAGGTGTGTGATGAAGATGCTCAGAACGATGAAACCATCAATTGAGATATTACTTTTGTCAACCTTTTCAGATAAATACCAGTATATAGTATAGTAGATATATAATTAAAAATATTAGGAGAGGTGGAAAATAGGAAATTATTTTATATCATTTGCTTTTAATGGTGATTATATAACTCATATTTCTAAAAATATCTCTAAATTATTTGCCATACTAGCTAGTACACTTATTTACCTGTATTTTAGAACTTCACTTGTTGCTGTGATGTTTGGTAAAATATTGTTGGAGAAATTAAATATGGTGCTGTTAAATTGAACCAGAACTGTGTATATCCCTCACAAAAGGGAGATGATACCAATCTAAGATGTTCATGCACTGATTATTTGATTTTGAATATACTGATTATTTTGCTGCAAATAAATAGTGGTGTATTCATTTTTACTCCTCAGGTATTCATTTCAGTATAGTAAAGAATAATATGCTTTACTGATTTTTGATTAGGACGACTTTGGATGTAAATATATCCTACCATAATTCAAGTAATACCTTTCTTACTGTTCAGTTTCTCATGCAGTATTTATCAGTTGATTTGAGAGTGAAATGACATAAATGTGTAATTGAGAATTACAAATCCTCTCATCAAGGATATGTGGAGCTGTGTGTATCTGGGCTGTTTTTTGCAATGGTTTATTTGATATACCGAATCATATGGTATAGATCTGTCCTTGATTCAAAAATACCTGAAGTTCTTATGTTTGTTAACTAAATTTCTGTCCAGGTAGCTTGATTTAGGAGTAATGGGTTTTTGCTAGAGGTAATTGAATGTAACAGATTTTAATTTCTGGTTTTCTACAGTTAACATCAAAGGGCTTGGACTATCATATTCAGCAATAAACACGTCAACAAGCAAGTGAACCATATCAGTATCTTGGGGAAATCTAGTATCCCATTCCACACAGTCCATGCAGAGGGAAGGGTTTTTCTAGACCAGGCCATATTGAAAAAAGATAGCTTCTTTTTTGGGTACACCTTGGTGTTCTTTACAACTTCTGGGAGAAATGCCTGGTTTTTCAGTTAAATTGGTTAGTCTAATAAAAGGTATAATAAACTATATTACGTTGTTTGACAAACCTATCATCAAGTAAATCTTCACTTGGAATCAACATTACTATTTTAATGAGGTTATAGGAGTATTTTAAATGTGCCTCAAATTCAGATATACAAATCACTTCATTTTTAGCTAAGGCTGTTGTTTCATCCCAAGAAGTAGTGATGGAGTTTTTTAAATGTTCATAATGAGATCCTTTTCAATTAAAAATTGAATTTAGCTGATTTACTTCTGCTGAAATCGTTGCTTTTCTCCTTCAGAAGACTGCTAGTAATTTTTTCCAATTGAAAAAATAAATTACTGGCAAAAATATCTTATGGGACTGTAGGGGGAAAAGCAAGAAACATGAAAAAAAATAAGGGATTAGTAGCAAAATAACTAGAATTTTAGGGACAGATTGATAGATCAATGTCATTGTTAAATTTCAGAATGGAACTTAAGTTTCAGGCATGATTTTTCAAAAATATTTTAAGAAAGCCTACACATAATTTAAATATTTGTTATTAACCACTACACTGTGAAATAATTCCTATTGGTCCGAAATGATCACAGACGCTTGTAATAACACATAAATAACAAAAGTAATTAGACATGCAATTAATAAAGTTGGCTACTGTCATAATATTCTAACCTTTATGGGAAAGTTATTCAACTAAAAATGCTTACAGAGGATCAGTAAAAGCCTTTCAGGGCTTAGCTTCACAGGCAGTTGCCTTTGTATTTATTTGAAAGGGAATAGAAATGTCACCAGTGCTGAAGGGGACACAAACACCCGTTCTGATTTCAGTAATGGGCCCAGTGCTCTCAGCTCCCACTGCAGGCACTGAGAATGCTGCTCGTCTAACAGGATTAAAATTCTGCATTGTCAGTTGCTCAAAGTTTTTTTGGATGCAGCAAGTTTAATAAGACCAAACTTTTTTTTGCCACGGGAAAGACTATTGGGCTCTGAGTCGTCTGCATAAATGTCCTGATGTGAGCATTCCACAGAGTGGTTTCTGGAAAACTGTCACCAGAAGTTGGTTCGTTTGAAACCACGTGCTCTGAAATATACACAGAGGGGAAAAAAAAATCATGTCAAGACCTGTGATGAAAATCTGTTTCTGGCTTTTCTTGATACAATTTTGTTGTTTTGGTGAGCTACTTTTTGATTGGTGAAACGAGCCCGTTTGGGTTTGGTATTTAAGGTCACTAGGCAAGGACAAAAGTCCTTGGCCTCAGGGTGTGGGGCAGCCTCATGGATGAGGGGAGGACATAAATGAGCTGGAGCCAGGCTCTCTGCCCAGTGACAGGACCAGAGGCCACTGCTACAAACTGAAACACAGGAGGTTCCTTCTGAATGTGAAGAAACTCTTTCTTTTTGCTGAGGAGGTGACTGGCCCCTGGCACAGGTTGCCCAGAGAGGTTGTGCAGTCTCTCTTTGTGGAGATACACAAATCTGGCAGTACTGTCCCTGCTTGGGGGTGGGACAGACTCAGTGACTGACCTCCTCCCAGCCTCAGCCATCCTCTGATTCTGTCATACTGTCCTCTAGCAGAGCCAAAGCCCCGATGTTTCCACTTTATCTCAGCTTTTTGAGGCCTGGGGTTTCTATTTAGCTCCTTAGCTATTTCGGTTGAGTTCCCTTGTTTGCCTCAGTAATCCATTTCTCAGTGGAATTGACATCTTGGACTTAACCAATTTCCTTTCCTGGCTCACAGTAGAGGGAGCTGTGTGGTGGCTTCTCAGCTTTCTCCTGTGCCACTTTCATTTAAAATTTGGAATGTTCCTGCTGCGGGTCTGTTATCAAAGCAGAGAAGGCAAAGCCGTGTCTTGTAAAGGTTTTGTTTTCTAACAAAATCGAGCTTGTGAGTTGTTTGTAGGTGAAGTGATGTAGCAGCAGACTGACAGCCTTGGCTGTGTCTTAATCCTGCTCAGCTGCAGCAGCGATGCAGCTTCTGACATTCACTAATGCAAAATATATTGATGTTTCTATTATGCTTGGCGCTTATTGTGGTAGCTGTGGAGATATATTTGTAAACTTTGTGTTTGTTGCTGTGATACAGGCAGTTTCTATTTGGTATGGATTTGGTTGAGCCACAAGGAACCTGTGGGAGAGTTGCTTAAAGACTTATGGTGAGAAAGTGATTTTTAAATTTTTGTTAGACATATAATCTTAAAGATTCTTATTTACAGTGGTGAGTAGAAGACAACTTTAACTGAGAGAGCTACTTTTATCTAAGCAGATGGAATGGTTATTAGAGTTGATAATAGTTCACATTTTTACTGTTTTTAATGTATTTTTTTCCCTGCATATTTTCCTGTTCTTTTTATATTGAGTTATATTGATTATATTTTCTGGAAAATGGCCAATGATTACAGTTTCTGATCAAATGGCCAAATGTAAATGACCATTATACCCATATAAAGAGTGAAGCGAATATTACTGATTTTGAAGGAGTAATCAAATGAAAGTTTTGGGGGTTTAGTCCAAGTGAGAGAATTTCACATGTGTGAGGCAACTGCTTTGTTGAGGATGCAGCCACTTTTTGCTGTGTTGTAAAAGCCAGTCCTAAAAACACTTGTAGACTACACAGAAGCTTTTCTGAAAAGTGTTACTAAGATCAGTGCTGACAAGCTGCCTGAATAGTCTTTCTACCTAAGAAAATATGCAGAAAATTTAGTTCAGCAGTTTCCCTACAGAGAGAGTACCAGCAAGGAGTAGTGGTACAAATTCTGTCTCGTTTTGCTTTATGGATCCCTCCTTGTTTCCAGCAGAATAGTTTTAGTGACCACATCTCAGGTGCATATACAATTCTTGACATTTCTATCAAAATATTTCACAGTGGATGCCAAACTCTAATGCTTAGTGAGAGTTCCTTCTTAGGAACATAATCCGTATTACTCTGGGCAGGTGATCAAGCAATTAATTGACTTGTGCTTTAGGAGACCCTAATGTTGTCACGTTCATACAAAGCTGTTGGTCTGTATTGGAGAAGGTTACTGAGCGCTGGCTCAAGATGGTTTGAGGATTCTTTCTATAACATTCTTTATTTCTTTTTTATCTGGAGATTGCAGAGTTGAATATGAAAAGTTTTCTGGAGTTTCCTTGGTTCTGGATCTTGGGGAGCAATTTATTTTTTTTTTAAATTTAAAAAGATGTCTTGGAAGAAGGGACTTAATGTGGTGGGCTTTGCTGTGCCTGTGACAGAAGGAATTTGTGTGACATGAAGGATGGCAGGACCTTCAACAGCCTCCTCCATAAATGCATGAGGCAATTAAAACAACAATGAACAACTGGAATAGGCTCCAATCTTTCACATTGGAAGGGGCTTCCACAACAGAAGGGGCCATCTTAATTTTGATGTGGCTCGTACACTTTCTTCTCTGAGCAGCAGGGTTTTGGTGATGCTTTCTTTGATTATTTCACCATTCACTCATTTCCTCAGGTGGTTGAGCTCTTGTCTGCTACTTAATTTTTACCCAGACTTCCTTTTGTTCTGCTTCTTCATGGTCCCCTAAAGAGGAGCTAGAGTAGCAACTTTTTTCATCTCTAAACATTAATATTAAATTGTTTCTCTGGACAAAGATGCATTTTATTTAGTCTTTGTAAATTATGATTAATGTATTAATGAAGATGCTCTGTGGATTCACTCAAATTTTTTTCTAATTAAGCTAGTGATCAAGCAATAAATTATATAAACAAGTGAATAACTTGTTCTGCCTCTTTTTCCCAGGTGCATTTTGCAAGTTTATGAGCGGCAGCTTTGAATGGATTAAACAAGTGGGTTGGGTCATGTTGTGTGAATGTTTCTGAGACAGTCTTGCTTTTGTTCAGCATAAATCTTGCATATTTAATCCCTATACTCTCTGTGTCAATAATAAAGATGTTGATTGTTTTATTAAACAAACAAGAGCTTCCTCAACTTCTAGTAAGGACATCAACTGAATTTCCTCCTATTGTTTAATTATTTACTGTATCTTTCTTTTCATACCACAAATTTGGGTTTATAGCAACTGCAGTTCAATTTCAGAAATGAAGGTCTTATGATTTATTTCTTAGATTTTTCTCTAAGAAAAGGATAATACAGTAAATCATGTGAAAGATGGTAGAAGTTGAAAAGCTGAGCATTTGAATTCAAAAACAAAAAATTAAATTTAAATAACCTGTGTGTTGATAGAGTTTTGGGCCTGTTTGCTTATTTGTGTAGGGAGACAGAGGCCCCATGGAATAATGGACTTTTAATTGTCATTGATCAAGGGATGAGAAATTCTGCTCTCTGTTAAAGGCATTTAAGGCACACAAGAAAAATTAAGTTTTAGGATTCTGTTATGAATTTTCTTGCTCTTTTGAGCCTCTAGGCCACAAGTACATATGAAGGTATGATGGTTTTAAAGGCCTGGCAGGTTTGACTTTCCTTTATAAGCTCTTAGGTTCTGCTGTGGTGGAATCACCATTGACATCAGTAGTTTGCTTTTTTTCTCTGATGTTGAACTGTCCAAGTTCTCTAGAAAAAGGCTTATGATTTAGTTTTTTTGTATAAGAAAGATGTTACAAAAATGATTATTCTAATTATGCAAGAGAAGGTTAAATAAAAATACTGCTGCCATAAGGTCACTTTGAGGTGGCTGACTTTGCACAAAAGAGTATTGAAGAATCTAAATAAAAGAAAATCATGATGCCATGGTGTAAGTACACTGCAGGAAATACATTTACATGACAAACAGATATAAAAACTGCACGCATAGGAACAAAGTGAGCAATTTTTGGATGCTCTGTAAATTCCTCCAAGAACCAATAAGCACAAGAAGGCACCTCAAGGCACTTTGCCTCTACTTCAAGCTGGGTGGGTGATGCTTTGGAAAAGTGTGGTTTCTTGTAAAAGCAATCAAAACCATTTTCTTATGCATATATCTATATGTTGGAAAGCATAGACACTGAAGTACATGACGAAATCTGCAAGCACATAGGAACAAAAATAATACAGAGTAGGAAGCAAGGAAGATTAAACAATATGCTATTTAACGCTACTAAAATTACTCTTTAAAGACTCTTTTCAGATGATTTTTTTTCTATAAACATCTTTATTACATTGGGGGTCTGTTTTTTCAGGGTTTTTTAGAACATCACAAAGTGAAACAAAAAAACCCCTACCACGTGTTACCAAATTACTACGAAAATGTCTGTTTAGGATTAATTTAGAGAATTCTTTCAACCAATAAGTATGTGTACATATTTATCACTTTAATAAAGATATATTCAATTAATTTGGAAAACCAGAGTAGAAAATTAATTTCCCTCCCACAGTCTTAATGAAGAAATAAAGAAACTAATTTCCCATTGCTGTTAGAGGGGTAATCCACTCCTTCACATATTAAGAAATTAATGTAACGCATCCAGTCAGCCAAAGAGTCTCTGATTCTTCCCCTCCCCCTAATCTCTTACGCCAGCTTATTTTGTGCAACACAATTATGAAAAACAGAAGTGGAAGAGACTTAAGTCCTTTTAAGTCTTTCAAATTTCATTACATGCTAATTTTAGATCTATTGCTCTTTTCGGTAATATCATCCCTTGACTTTGCTTTGGTTTTGGTTTTCCTTTAAGAGAAAAAGAAGAAATTTTAATAACAATATATATATTTTTTAATCCCACCCCCATTTTTAAAAAATGCCGAAAAAATATTAAGGAAGTATCGTGATAGGCTTTATATGCCTTTGTACCATTTATAGGGGTTTATGTGACCAAAAAGTCACTCTTTTTATTTGAGCTAAATACAGAAGAAATGTATATTCTTACGTTTATTTAATTTTTTAAAAATCTGATACCATTTTGTAAGTCTAGGAATACGTGTGAACAGAGTTTTATAATTGAAAAGCAGGTCAAGATATTATTTTAAGGTATTGGACATGGGTAGTTGAGAGATAGATGTTCAGAATTATGTTCTTAAGACAGATTTTTGACCCACATAAGCATCCTTATTTCTTTATTTATTAAATGACACTTCCTGCATGAGTGAGAGTGTGAGTGCCGATTATATCCTTAATGTAAGAAAACCATGAGACGATGTAAATGTTCCTTTAAGGAGGCAGTTCACATAAAAAAACCCAGAAATTTTGGGGGTTAATAATTTTTTTTTGATGGTGAGTAATGTTCAGTGAAGCAGCTCATTGTGTACACAGCTTGTGAACAGCATCATGGATAGCAAAAAGCTACAGGGTGAGTTTACATTTAATTGATTTCTTGATCAGGAATGCTTCTGCAACAGGCAGAACAATGGAGCTTTATTACCCGTCACCGCTTGGTTGGTTGATGTGAATGTGGAATAATTCGGAAAAAGGGGAGATGTCCAGAGCAACAAGCATTGAAAATACAGCTGCTCTAAGGAGATCCAACACATGAAGATTTTTGAGAAGAACTGAGACCATGGAAACTGAAATTTGATTTGTAAATCAAAGACAGGAGTTCACAAACATGTTTTTGGTTTGTAGGGATGATGAAAAAAATTAAAATTCCCTCCTTTGCGTTCCTTTCCCCACACTCTGGTTTGAGCAAAAGTAACAAAAACATTGTAGGAAGTCCTACAGACTCATGGGAGGAAGAGATGAGTATGTATTGTTTCCATGAAGGGAATATAATATTTTATTTTTCTTCCATATCATGTGCAGCACAATGTCTCAGTAGTTATCTTGTATTATCTATAAGAACAATTGATTCCAACAAAAAAAATGGGCACATGATTTAAGCAGGTATTTACAATAAAGATGGATGCAGATTTGAGATGACACCTGAAGATTTTAAAATTAACTTGTTTTTTCCTCAAAAAATGGATTCTTTTTTTCTTTTTAACTATACACTTGCATGATTAGCACTTCAAAGTCCTGGTGAAAACCATTAGAGGGATGATGAAGGTTTGCTTAATATTTTAATCTCCTTACAGTGCCGAATGCATTTTGAAGATTGGAGAGCTGTGCTGAGTCACAAACATCACAATTTCCATCAGCTGCTGGAGCCAATAGGTGCTGATCTGTTTTCATTTGTCTGTGGACTTCAGTCCGAGGGTCAGCCCTCTGTTCCAGTGGTTTCTTAGCTCCCAGATGTGGCCTTGGCAGGGAGAAGTCTCGTGTTACTGGTGACAGTCCAAATTCTGTCCCTGTCTGGGAGATCCAGATCACCTATTCAAAGACTTCTGCTGAGGAATGCTTTCTGACTTGTGCTTTGAAAAATATTACGATTCCAGGTATCGTTGTTTCAAATTAATATTTCAGGATTTGCCAAGTAAATCTCAGGATTTCGGGGGGAAAAAAGGCAACTCATTCCATAGTGACTGTATTATTTTTCCATAAAGTGTGATTTATGTGTAACATGAAATATGCATAATTATTTGCTGTGGATTTTACTGAAAGACCCTGACAACATAAAACTTAAGGAAATGATGTTTTTATGCTGTTGTTGACAATAATCCAGTGAAATACTAACCATCTTAAATAAAAACCAACTTTTTTGTACATTTATAGTTGAATTTTAGCCCAGAGAGAAAAACCAATAAACCAGTTTCCAATACTGCCTTCAAATTTGTGTTTTGTTTTCTTTAGAATAGCATACATAGTTTTGCAAGTCAGCTCTATTCCCTATTGTTCAGGAAAAGAAATAATTGCTGGAAACCTATTTATTTATCATGTTCTTTATCCCGTTTTTTTTTTTTTTTGTCTCTTTCAAGTTTGATCAAGCAAAATGAATGGATCTTAACAGCCAATTATTAGATGACTTTGGCTTGCATTCCATGTTAAATATAAACTCTTGCCATAAATAAATTCCGGCATACCTTTATGTTATAGCACTTATTTTCACATAGTACTTCTTCTCTTATGCTTTGCCTGACTTGTATAACTTTGTATCCCCTTTCTTATTCCTCTGTCTAGGCCTTCTTCCATGCAGCATTGATTTATTAATGATATGTTGATAATTATAATAATGAATGTTAAGTTTGGCAGAGAATGACTTGGTAAAGTCATAGGCTGACACTATGGTTACTACCTAATAACAACTAACAGCATAGAGTTTTGAAATTGTTCTGAATGAGACTTTAAAATGTTGTGGTGTTTCATTATATAGCACTATTCAAAAAATGCTGGATATAATACTTTCAGTTTTAATTCTCTTTGCATTTTCTATGAATGTTGCAAAACAGAGTTCAACAAACCATTCTGAGAATATTTCTTTGGTATTCTGTGTTGATGACGCTGCCTAGCCAAGAAAACAGTTTTAATAACAAATTATTTGGACTGAGTAAGAGTACAGTTCTGAGCATCATCATCACCATTCTGCTTATCATTTTAATAATGTTCTTTCAGGTAACTCATTAAAAATATGTGTTTTACAACTTGAGTGCTTTAGATATATTGATTTTGTTATGAAGCATTTTCTTTATGTGTGTTCCAGTAAAGTTGGGCACTGTACAGCCCAAAACTCAAATCACCTCCTTAGTGTTATGTGCATTTTAATCAGCCATAAAATTGCACAGTATTGTAATGGCTTAAATGAAGTCAAACAGACAAATCTAATTTATTATGTCAAAAAGCCCGAACCCCAAACAAAACCAACCCAAACAACAAATGTCTGGGCAAAACACTCGTCTGCTCACTACCATGTAGTGGGATGTGTGAGATGAGAAAAAAGTGTCCAGCGTGTCTTGAAATACAACTGGTCATCTTGTCTTCCGTACACTTTCAAACGAATTTACATGGTGTCACCAGAGGGCAGAGTGAAGGATTTGGGGTATATTAACCTCGTTTCCATACTTTGACACTTTGTGGGGGTTCCCGTCACAAAGCCCTCACGGTGCCCGTCCCGCCGCTGCGCTCCCCCGCGGCACCGAGCGTGAGGGCGGCCGGCCCCGGGCCTGGGAGAGGGGCGTGGGCTTGGAAATACGGCTCTTTCCAGGGAGATTTGCGGTTAGAAGGGGCAAGGTGAGGCGTCCTGCCCTAATTGTCCCGGAACAAGGTGAAATTGGTGTTACACAGCCCTGCGCTGCCCCTGCCCGTGCCCCGCCGGGCCCTGAGGGGAGCGGGGCTCGGTGCCCGGCAGGGCCGCGCTGCAGTGGGGCAAAGGCTCGGTGCTGGTGCTGCCGGAGGAAAACTTCCCACCCTGGAACTGGGGAAAACAAGGTGTGTGTAGTTTTATTTTTCTTTTTGGAAAAAAAACCAGTTTTCCAGCTGGGCCTGGAGGGCCGCAGCGCTCTTAATATCTTGGGCCTGCCCCAGATATTGAGCAAGGGGTGTCTTTCCTTGTTTTTCATGTGTAGGGCTTAGTGTCTTGCTTTTCTTGTGGGTTTTTTATGGGATGCCCCATGCAGAGTCTGGAAATACTAAGTGAATGTAGCCAGGCCGCTTGCCTCTGGGCATGTGGTCAATTTCATCCTGCCACAGGTCTGTAAGGAAAATACGTGGACACCTGGGACATCTCTGTCAGTGCTCTGGCACTATATGTTTTATCTAAAAAAAACCCCCAAGCTAAATGTGTAGACAACAGCAGAGTGCTTTGAGCTGCAAAATTAGGGAAGTTCTTATTTGTCATTCACCTAAGAATTGGAACAAATACGTAAGACATCCACATTTACTGAGGATATCTCTAAGATCTCATTCATATCTTTCATGTTCATGGTGAAGGGTAACATGAAAAAGAGCTCTGAAAGTACCATGTTCAGGATATTTGTGTCATCTTAAAAGTGTGGCTGTTTTCTTTTTTTTCTTCTGCCTTTTGCATTCAGCTTTTTCTCACAGTGTAATGCAATTATGGTCTTCTAATTCATTTTTAAGATAGTTCATGCATCCTGCCTTCTGTCCTGCAAAAATCCTGTGTCGGGCTGGGTACCCAAAGAAGGAGGAGAAGTCCTGCCTGCTCTCTGCAGTCTCTGCTGTCTGGGATTCTGGGGATTCTGTGCTATGGAGAGGAGACATAAAACACTGTGTTCTGATGCAAGGCTACTCCTTGCCTTCTCCTGCCGTTCTTAGCCTCCTGTGGGAGCTGTTCCAAACCTGGTGCTGCAGAGACATCCTTACTCTAAGCTAGAGTGAGATGCAGACATAAAAAATTAGGACATTTTTCCTATGATGAGAGTCAATTTTTTGTCGCCAATATTGACATTATGGTGCTCAAGCAGCAAAGAAACGATCTTCATACATTTTGCCTCACTGAGATAATAAAATTCCTTTTGAAGCTGTATCATAGGGATACCAAATATTTAACAGCCATGTTGACATAAGTTGTGTTAAGGAATGGTTTGTGGAGGAAAAAGTGATACTTGTCAGACACATTTAAAGGAAGAGAGAAGATACAAAAAGGAAACAGAGCATCCATCAGGGAAATCAGTTCTTTCTGGATATAAAGTTGATACCCCCCGAGTGTTGGAAAGAGGTTAAATATCAGTAGTGCCTTCACTTGCTGACACAGCGTCAATCTGTTAATTGTTCATATTATTTTGGACTGATGCCCTACTTGGTGGCACTAATTATTTCCCTGTTTACACTTGGTAGAGGTATTTCACAACTATAACAGACAAACAGCAGCTTGGGGTGCTCCCTGAACACATCCACCCTTTTGGCAGCGTTGCAAATACCAGCACTGGGAGCTGCAGCTGTGTTTTGTGCTGGCAGGGCACTGCTGCTGCACAGGGAATTTCCATGGAGCTCTCAAGGCTGGTAACTCAGCCTTGCAGTGATGTTTTTTGGAAAACAGCTGGGTTTTTGTTCCGTGGCTGTGGCTGTAGCTGCGGTGCATCCAGGGCAGCACAGTTCGGGTGGATGTCGACTAGGTGGCAGCATGGTGTTTGAAACGGGCACAAACTGCTTTTCGGCTCGCTGAAACGCCTCCTGTTTTATTCCGTGCCTGTAAAATTCGGGTAAACTCGACTTCTGTTAATCCCTTCAACGCTTAATGTCTCTATACTAACAGCCAAGAGGATGCTGACTGAATACTGGAAAGTATTCGGATGGAAAGGCTAGGGAGGAGAATTTAATCCTACATGCTGTAAGCAGAAAACAGTTTTACAGTCTTAATCAGAGTGCTGCTGTTTATGGTTTCCTCTTTTAATTTGAGCTGAAGTGAGTTAAGATATCTTTTGCTAATTTCTTAGTAATATTTTACTTGTGGTTGAAAAAATCTTCAGTTATTCTTTATGATCTTACTATAGCAATGCCCTATAAAAAACAAATACAGTATAATATGTAATTATTTTTGATTACAGAAAGTGAGGATCCTGATAATATATATCTGTGTTAGCCCTACTAACCAAATTATATCATATGAAAACTTAATCACCCGTTTTTGGAACATGTTGGTTAGCTTGTGAAAGATTACATGCTTTCATCAAAATAATTCAGATTACTGAAGGGAACCTCTTGTAGGGGGGAAAATGCAGATCCCAAGCAATGCAGTGCTTGGGCAAGCAGCTCCAGTCTTTTAAATTTCATCCAGAATTCAACAGGCAGCTAACACAGGCTTTGGAGCAACTGACAAAGTTCTTTAAAACTTCACCCTTCATTTGCACTTGCTATAGCTCTCTGTTTGATGGGAGTAATCTTTAATCTTTCCTGCATTGTGATCTCAGAAGCCGATTTGGAGCAGTGGTGCAATGATTGTTTGGAACCCCTGTTATCACATCGACATCAAGTATTGCAGGTTGAATAAAAAAGGGCTCTCAGAGGGACTTTCCCATCTGCTTTCTGGGTCATCAGTTTGCTCTTCTCAGGAATGTGTTGTTCAGCTTCCCTTATTTTTTTTTTTTTTAATAAATTCACATGTTGAAATAGAGCTGGAAATGTGGAGAAAAGAACAAGAAGAAGAAGAAGAAGAATAAAAAAATCCACCTAGAACCTTCTAGGGAATTGGGAAAGGCAAAGCAGCCAACCAAGATCCATCGCTTCTTGACAAAGAAAATCTGAGGGTTCTAGCAGCTGAGAGTTCTTTGTTTAATGCTTTTCCCACAATCTTCTTAAATCTGGAGTTTTAAAAAGCATTGTGTCATCCAGCAGATTGTTTCAGATTGCTGCTGTCTGGTGGTGGTTTTGTCAGCTAAGATTCCAAAGCAGGTTTTAAACGACGATAGCTTTGCTCTCTTATGAGGCCAGCGTTGGTCTCCCACCCCAAAAGGACACAACGCTTTCCTAGGCTTTGAGAAAGGTAACTTTAGGACAAGTGTACAGCTTCCACACTTAAAATCTTTACACTTACCTAAAGGTTAAACAAATGCCATTGATTTGAGGCCAGAAACTGCTATTACCAGGGATAAGGACATTTTGATGTGACTAGGGCTGTTTTATCTTTGGAAAACAAGAAACACCAGCATGTTCACAAATCTTTGCCTTGGGTAAGCTGTGCTGAATTTTAGGATATCTGTTCTATGGTGCACATCTGTTATTTTAAATCTTCAGCTGCTAGAGTGGCAGAGAACATCATCTTTGCTTTCTTTACTAAAAGGCTTTGTGTTTTATACCCTGCCTGTTTCAGAATTTCTGTCACGAGACCTCTGGATGATTCTGGCCCAGTGTTGTTAAGGTAAGCTAATAAAAATATAAACTCAAAATATAGGGAAGAACATGGAAAAGGGTAGATAGCTACTAGTAGGTGCAGCAAAGTAGTATCAATGCACCAGTAAGAGGTTGGAGAATGTTCTCCAGAAAAGCCCTGAAGGAACAGTCTGGTCTCCAAAGGTGTATTGTCCCAGCATAAATCACACACACTTGACTCTTACAGGATAAAGAGCAACATACAGTCCAAATCTGTGCTCAGGACAGATTTAAAAATCCCATAGCTGCAAAGTCAAGGAAGAGAATTACTGTTCACTTTAATTCAGTAGAAGAGAATTTTAATTGTATTTTTTGTTTGTTATTGATGAGACAGTGAGGTAGGAAGACCTTTTACATGACCTGGGACAGGGGTTCTTGTATTGTGTGTGTTTAGATAATGTATGAATAAAGGAAAATTCGATGGAACTTCAATATAAAACAATATTTATAATAAAATTAGTATAAAACAGTCCTTTAAAATAAGAACTTTGCATTGACAATGCTACCTGTTTTATTGTAAAATTTTAAAAAATCGTACAATCCTCTGCATTCAAAAGCCACAAGTCTGCCTCATCCCTCCTTCAAATGATTTTTGATTTTATATGATTGGTCTACAAAAATACAAAATATTAGATTTTTATTGTTTCTGGGTTTGAGTCTTTTTAAAGAGTCCACATCTTGATGTTTTGTTTTTAAGAGGATCATAATTGTTTGTAAATGAACATCACAGCACTGGTGTATTGATCTCAGCTTTTAGAACAGATTGTCTTATGAGATTGGCAATATAGTTTTGAAAACGGAAAAGTTTGGGGATATTTTGAAAAGTGATTAACTTCTAAAGTTTTAGAACTAAAGTCTTTAAAGAGCTAAAGTTTTTGAGGACTGCAAAGGAAATATTTTTTTTTGTCCTGTATGATTCTAGAATGATTTGTAGATCATCATAATTGCAGATGACAATGAGTAAATACGGTGATATTTTTAATAAAACTGTAGAAGGGCATCTTTAAAATGTAAGTTGCATGACGGATCCCCTTTTAAGAAGGGAGAATTTTTGTTAAATAGCCTTGTGTTGTATAGAGAGATGTAATTTCTGGAATTGTTAGAGGTATCCCTGCCTTTCTGAGGAGCTGCATTCTTGTGAAAGGTTTAGCTTGTTTGCTTTCATTTGTATGTGTGAAAGGAGCCACTCTCAGCTAAAACCAGAAAGAACTGCCAAAAGACACGACCTCAAAGGAAACAAACCAGAGGTTTAACCCAGCAGAGCTCACTGAGGAGGGTGTGTTACACCCTGTGATCTGGAGTGTGCCCCTCATGGCACTACTCTCAGCCCTCTGGATCCCAAAATCAACTCCAGATGTGGTGACTCTTCCACAGCTCAAAGGAGTTGCACTTCTGGAGCTGTACAGAGGGACCCTGGGTGGGCAAATCCAGTGAGCTCCTTGCCCTTGGGTAATATCTGGTGCACACAGTTTGCTGCTTTTCCTAACAAAGGTGGTGTAATTCTTGTAGGAAGATGAGGGATGGAGGAGAAAATGAAAAATTTCATTTGTCTATCAGTCTCTAAATTGAAGGATCAAACTTCAGGCAAGATCAAACAGAACTGCAATTAAATATTTTTTCAGCCTGTAGAAGTTTAAAAATCAATAACCCTACCTACAGAAAATCTCTGGATTTTAAGTAGAAAAAACCAAAAAAAGCACCAATAGTGACAGGAAGATAGCTGCCTTCAAAAATTATTATTTTTTAAAACCAAATTGAGCCCAAGAAATTTCAGACCTAATAAAATACATGTCAGGCTACCTAAACCTTTACACACAGGTTCTCAGCAATGGTTCTTCAAAAATGTAGTTTACTCTAGATGTCTTCTCTGTAGTTGCCTTTACAGAGGCCACGTACCCAGTTGTTTCACAGTCCCCTCCTCATGGCACTGGATGCCAGGAGGTTTTCTTATAGCTCAGGAATCCCACCTGGCTTATGTGAGACAGACTTGATGTGTGCACTCTGGGAAATAATGAACATCGGATTTGTTTTCCTAGTTCTTTCTGGTGAGCTCTCCCTAGCAGAATCATGGAGCCTGGGCTTTTATGCTCTTTTGGTACAGCTGGCTGCTTGTTTTCTAATTCCTAAACTTGCCTCTGAGCTATGACTTCAGAAAATTATAACAGAACTTAAGGATATATGTAGTTTTTGGTTTTTAGATATTACAATGGGTTCTAGACAAATCTGCTTTTAGTTCTTTCCAATACAAGAAGATGTTTGAACAGTATCAAAAAGACATTTCCTTGGATAGTTCAAATGTATGTAAGACTTATTGTTTTGTTTATCAAACAGGCGGGTCCTCTATTTCAGTCTTCAATGATCATAAGAGGAACCTTATCCTGTGTAGGGGGATTATTTATTTATATCTAATACATATAGAATTCAGTAATACTCTGCAATTTTTATGTATAAATATATTTGAAATAATTTTATTTAAAGGCAAACAGTGTTTCATACTCTTTAGTTTAACATGACAAAAATCTGGATTATACCTGTTACCCAGTAATCTGACTTGAGGGTTCCACAGTGGCACCATAACATCTTGACCATAGAGTAACTCAGCATATTTAGATTTAAATCCTACCTCTTGACTGGACACAGCTCTGTATATGTGGGTGGATTAGGTACACTCTGTGCCTAGAGGAATTCATTTCAGTTGCATAAACTTTTGTAGAGTTTTTCACAAATAGTCATGGAAATGCTTCTAACACATAAAATGTCAGCTTTAGTGGGCTGCATCCGAAGCACAGAGGTGATAGTGTTGGTTCTTATAACTTGTGTGTCTGCATCTGGTGGGGATAGATAAATTTTTATGGCCATCTTTAATAAGAAGTTATTAGGCTTAAGCAGGTAAACTTTGTCCATCGATATTTTCATTCCGGAGTTTCACCAAGCACAGGATTTAATACTTATGCTTCAGTGTCATTTTTCTGGAGGCAGCATTTGCAAACACCTTAGGTAATGTTGGAGCAGATGTTTTGTCTCCTTGTGTGTAGGTAAATACTGACAAACAAACAAATAAAATCGATTATTATTTATTAAGGTTGAAACAATCTCAAAAACTGATCCATATCATCAAATACTGAAGCGCCATAAATTACCCTGTTTCTAAAAAGAAACTCAGAACTGTTGCAAAAATGATGGGGGTTTTGTAGAGAAATCCTATCCAATTCTGCACACACGCACTATTGGAATGTGTGAAGTTAAATAGCAGGGGGAAGATATTTCCAAGCAGTTTTTGTAAGATATTGCTCTCGGTGGCACTTCTGGCGTTGGAATGTTTTAGTTAATATCAAAGCCTGCAGTTGTTATTGTGGTAAAGTGATAGTGTGAAATTGATGCTGTTATACTATAACAATAAGGACGTGACTCATGTATTTTATGTACACATGCATTCAACTGTAGTGACAAATGGCTTCATGCTGTGTGATTAAATGCATATTAGCATTTGCCCTAGGCATTTGATTATTACCATCTTTACTT
>VZDJ01000452.1:542541-654192 GCA_008694505.1 Cyanoderma ruficeps
GCCAGGTCAGTCATAACTCCTGTGCTCTGCCCCTGCCTCCGTAATTCTTAGTGCAGAAACACACACGGGGTGTGTCTGGCTGGGATGGCATCCTGTGTTCTTGTGCACTGCTGAAAATTCTGTCTCAAGGATTAAAAAAAATTCAGCTGGGAAAAACAGCTGAAATACCTACAGTTGTTACATTTTTGTGAATAAAACGCTGAGCGTTGTAGTCACCTCTGGCATCTCTAGCAAACCTGCTGTGTCCTTACAGAGACACCTGGGGCTTCTGTTTGTGTAACTCCTTGCTTGACAACACTTGAGCCAGCTGGCCTAGGGTACAATATTTGATCAGCATCTTGTAGGAAGAGAATCAGGAAGACCTCTTGTTAAAATTCAGATGCAGAGACTGCAAGGATTACCTTAAGTCCCTTATTTCAGACTAAAGATCTCCTTTAAAACTGAGCTTGTCTTGTGATCTTTGAAATCTCGAGGGCAGACAGCAACTTTTTCATGGCACTTTGTGTTCATTGCAGCACCTTCATGTCAGGGCAGAGCAGTAACTCTGGGAAAAGCCTCTACTACTTCTGTCTGCTCATCAAAGGTTTTTGCTTAAAACTAAAACCCAGCCAAGAAATACAGAGGAGATGCAAAGGAATATTGTGAATTACTGATGAAACGGTTTGGTTTTTTCCTACAGTATTGCACATTACTTTAAAATGAAAATATTGGTAATTACATAGTGTCTATAAGTAGTAATTTTACTCTGTGCAAAGAGAATGTGCCTCCATATTTGCGGGTTTTGCAGTTTGAGTATTCTCTTACAGATAAACTGGAGAGGAAATCCCTGTCTTTATTTTGCAGAAAGAAGCTCCAAGAATGGATGAAGACTTTAAAGCACAGGCACTTGACTCTACGCTTCCAAGTCCATCAGAGACTTTACTTTCCATTCGACTCTTAGACTTTAAAACAAGTTTATTGGAGGCAATAGAAGAGCTGCGTATCAGAAGGGTAAATTTGTTTATGTTGGATTTGATCTTTCTTTGTCTTATTTTGTCTTTCTGTAGGTAATCACAGAACATGCTGCATCAGTATGGCTAAACCTCCTGCTGTATTTTAAGTGATTCACCAGCCAGGGTTTTGTTTAAAAATATAATGGGTTTAGGTATTGGGTGGGTTACAAATTTCCTTGTAGACAGCACAAAGGCAACAGGGTTGTATGGGAATGAGTTTGGATTTTCTGTAACAAAGTAAGAAGTTGCTAGAGTTGATAATCGGGCTATTGAGAAAATAAGCTATGTTAAATTGTTGTCTTTATTATAGTTCTCTTTAAGAGCAGCCTTTGATACAAAACAAAAAGAAAGAATCCAAGTATTTGCCAAGT
Organism: Cyanoderma ruficeps; assembly: GCA_008694505.1. Lineage (NCBI taxonomy): Eukaryota > Metazoa > Chordata > Aves > Passeriformes > Timaliidae > Cyanoderma > Cyanoderma ruficeps. Next base: position 543,905 of record VZDJ01000452.1, read on the forward strand.
CCCTAAGTCTTTCTCATTTCATAATTGATTTGCCATTTGCCAGAAAAGTGGTGATTTTGGCTGTTTGCTTGTGTTTTTCAGAATTACCTATGAGGGCAAAGAGCTATATTACAAACACTCTATTTCACCATTTTTTCATTGCTAATCTATGAAGCTAGACCTCTACAATTATAGTGTGTTGAGTATTGGGGGTGGGGGTGTTTTGTTTTTGAAATGAGCTGAATCATCTTGTAGTAGTACCAAGGAAGAATTGCTTCTGGGCTGGTAAAGACAGCTGTTTTTACTTGTAGGTAATTTTTCACTTGTATTTTTCTGTGGTTACTTTTCCAGTTGTGTTTATGTAAACATTTTTTTGTCTATTTCTCCCCTTAGGGTTTCTGAGCTGTTGTGTGTATTGAAAGAACTAAAGTGTATTTTTCTTCATCTGATGCATTTGACCTGTTCAAAAGATGTGTATTATTACTTCTAAAGTATTAGTATTGATGACATGCTTGATTTATGCTTGTTTTGATCTAAGTGAGATGCTATAATCCTCTTTTTAAAAGCCATAAACAAAAGAATGACTGCCATTAAAAAGGAAAAAAAAAAGAGAAAGGCTGCATGATGGTCTTTTCTTGGTGCAGTACTGTTAAAGGCTCCCATGGTGTGATGCCCAGACCTGTGTTACAATGGTAGTGTTTATTCCAGTCAAATTATTTTAGTATTAAAAGTATAGACTGAAAGGTTTAACTTTTATTATAATAACCAGAGTACACTTTTCTTTATAAGACCCCTTAGGTGAATTTACATGGTTAACTTAACGTTGCGCTTTTCATGCACTTGGTCAGATCCTAAAGTGTTCCTGGGGTGCCATGGAATTTCATCTTTTGGCATTTTTCTTTGGGTTTTTGTGCCTGTTTTGTGTCTGCTATACTACAGGAGTTTGTGACTGTGATTTTGATAAAAGTTGTCTCAGAAGGGTGAGTAATTTTTTTGCCTTAAAGTTGTTTTTTGTTTCAAAATTGATGCAAATGCTAAGAGCTGATTTTACAGTTAAAACATGGTCCTGACTTTCTAAAATAGCTGTGCTTTCCTTTACCCTAAAAATATATATAGATATGTATATATTTACCTGTTTAGTTAGAAATTTAGGTTAAAAAAGTAAACATTTTACAGGCAGACAATTTGAAATCTTAGACTGCATTTTTGATTGGTTTTGATTTAACAATCAGTTCAGGGCTGCTTGCTTAGTATGTTTGAAGTTTGGAATATAAAACATTAATATTTTGAAGAAGCAAGAGTTTTTGAATAATGTGGCTTATACCTAGTGGCATTCATTTTTATCCTTTTAAATAGAATTTTGTATGGATGTTTTTGCTTTAAAATACCCCTAATAAACTGTCTCCCGATTTTAGCTATGGATTTCTTACAAATTCAGTCAATGTGAGGTTATTCTCTAAATTTTTTATCAGTCTTGAGAGAAAGGTAGTGCATAGACCAAAATACAGGGGCAACTCAGAGAATTACAGTGCTTGTCTTGCACCATGCTAATTTTTCTGTGGCCAAGAATGAAACACACAAACCTGAACTGTCATCTGCTCCATCAGAAAGTGGAGTAAAAGTGAAAATTCTGCAGGTTTTTTACTGCTTTGCTTCCTTTCCAGGTTGCTTGTGAGGTTCAGTAGGCTGATAACCTGAGGGAGGCACTAGAGCCAGTAACCATGGATTTTACTCTCAGTTTTGTCTTTGACCTCTGACTTGGCCTCAGATGAGATTATTTTACCTCTATTTGCTTCTCTTTTTCTTCCTGTTCTTGGTCTTGCTTGTCACTTCAACAGGAGACTCTTTGGGACAAGACCTACTGTGTATTTTGAGTTTAATAAACTGCCTGGAATGGTCGGTTAAGCTGCAGTATACATTCAGATTAATAAAAATAAATTTGTGGATGAAATTATCCGTGTGAAGCTAATAAAAAGCAAACTCTTAAATATGAAAATATTTTTGAGAGGCTTGATGCAATCCTTACTCAATGTCATCGTACTGTAGTTAAATTCTGAAAAATAATTTAGAAGAGTTGCTCAGAGTAAGGGACTGTTCATCTGTTTCATCTTCCAGAGAAAATCCCAGTCCTTGATAGCTGTGCAAGTTTGTTCTAAAGAATACATTGCTTAAATGATTATACTTGATACAGCTTCACTTTATTCCTTTGGCTATTCACAAGGTCTTTGTCCTTCATAGGAATTGACATAATATGCATATGCAAGTAATTGAAATCCACAAAAAATTATATTTATCTTTCCCTTGGCCCCCAGGGATTACTTCACACTCCAATAGCTATTGGAGTGTCCTCAGTTTTTTCAGTTTAGCTTTCCCACTCATCTCTGACCATGCCAGTGATTCTTTTGTGATATCCCCTCCTCTTGCTTCCATGTCTGTCAGTCTTGCTCTGCAGTCAACTCAGTGCATTTTCTTCCTAACAATCTTTTAACTGGATCTTTTATGCCTAAATGTAAATCAGGGGGGTTTTTTTAGTAAAATAACAGAAACAAGGACAGCTGAGTATTAGGAAAAAAATGAAGTATGTGGATTTAAGAGAATAAACAGCGCTGAAGTTTCAGAACTCGTGACTGTGACATCCTGTGTCATTGTTGTTCAAGTCAGCAACCAGTGTGTAGGATGATAATTTCTGTTAGTGAATAACGTGGCTTTTGATTAGGAACTGATTACTTGCAGTTGGAGAGGAGAGTGTTGTAAGTATCAATGCAGGCCTTTCTAGGAATATATTTTGATAGAAGACATTTATTTAAATATAGACTAACTGCAACCGATGCCGCGGAGTCAAGGACAGACCAATGAAAATTTTCCAAAGGAAAAATAACGGTTGGTACAAATTTCTGTGTCTCTGCATCTGGAAAAGGAAAGTTTTTGAGAATAGATTCCAAATATAGGTTGCTATTATTTTTTGTTAACTGTCATAATAACTATGAAAATCCAACAATGTTTTGATCAATCAGGAACTAAAGTTAGAATAATGCTGCTATAAATATCTTCTCCCCCTTTAACACTTGTCCTGGAAACAACGCTTAAGAACAATATCCATGAGCTCTAATAAAAATTGTACTGGTCTGCTTAGTTCATGAAGGAATTTCTAATTATAGCATGAAACAATCAGAAACTCTGGTTTCTGTGAGTACTGTTTGACCTGCATGAAAATTGGATGTGCAATTTTGTAGGAGGGAGAGTGTAAGTTCAAAAAAGATAATAAAAGTACCTAGCAGCAGTTTTGGCTGCTTGGACATGAGCCAGCTGTACTCTGTTCCTAAATCTGTTCAGGGTCAAGAATCGAGGGGGCTTGACCAATCCACAGCCCATCTTGTAAAACCACAGCCTGAAGCAAACACTTTAAAGAAGGCTTGACACTTTCTAAAGGTTATAACGAGTAAATAAACCATCAAATTACTCCTCTTTTATTGTTATGGTAGTCTTTTTTTATAAAAACACTTAAATCCGTGTAGTCCTAAGGCATCTAATAAAAAATGAGCACTTTTAAGGTTTTGTGGGTTTTTGATCTCTCATCAGAGTTATATACAATATGGTTCTCCTAAGTGTAACAAAAAATGGTTTTGTCTTATTAAACAGCTGATAGAACTTCTAAAAAAAATAGTGCTTCACGCAAGTTTTAAAAGCTTTCAATTCAAAATGGATAAACTATAAATGTCCTTTGGAAGATGTAAAAATGATGGATAAGGTTTATAACGTAGCGGTTTCACGTGAGAACGTTTTTATCATGTAATTGTCATTCTCAGTTTTAAGTATTTATGATGTTTATTTTTCAACAGTAGTTACATACATGCACATTTTTGATAGCTTCCAGATACACCTTTATAATTTGGGGGCAACTTGGAGGAGTGTTGTTCACTTAGAACTTTGGTTCTTATCCTCTTAAGTATTCACAGCAAAGGGCTCGCTTAAAGTGGAATTTAATGCCATTTCCTTACAATTTTGAGCAGGACTTTTGCTAATAATATATCATTTTCGTAGCATTTGTTGTGTAATGGCAGAAATTGTTGAAGATTATATCTTTTTAAAAGCTTCAAGTCAACCTCATTTGGTTTTATCATTCAAGGGAAATTAGGGGAATGTATTTTCTTTCAGTACTTATAGAGTAACACCAGAAAAAAAAATGTCATTGGAACTGTGCAGCACTGTTTGTTAAAGCAGAACTGGGCATCATTGATAATCTTTTAAGTTCTCTGGTTTTTGTTGGTTGTTTTTTTTTTACCATAGGTCATATGAAATCTTTAGGTCTCTTCTCCATCTGTGTTCTACCAGTATATATCAGAGAAACGAAAGCTAAAGAATGTATCTCTAGTTCTCTGCGAGCCAAATTTTAATTTTAAATGTCTATTCAGTATTTTATGTGTAAAATTCACATGAGTGCTGAGGCATATATTTAGAACTTGCAAGAATCTCTTGAAATGCTTGGGAGTAGCCTCCTGTGGAAAGAAGTGTGCTTGTCTCCATACATGTGCCTGCGAACTGTCTGCTAATCAAGGAAGTCAGTTTTGACCCTAAAACCCTATAAAAGATACAAATGTCAAAAAACTGTTTCGAATCACTTGGGACATATTTTGCTCCTTTGTTTCTATTGGTAAATAGTGGGACTATGAATCAAATATATCATGAATCAGTGTGTCAGGAAAGGTATTGCTTCATCCAGAGGTGGGATCTTTTTAGTCTCATGGCAAATTAAGAGTTGTGCATGGTATTGCAATTCAGAAGAATTTTGCTTAAATCCCAGTATTAAGAGAATGATCCTTTTGAGGCCTTCTTTTGTTTTTCATTAGAGAGATCCATGCCTTTTTTTTCCCAAGTTGTAACTGTTTCCTAAAGGTTCTAACCAATTTTTGAGGTGTGTCACTTCAAGAGTACTTGAATTTTTCCAACAATTAAGGTTGCACGATTTAAACTGTAGTGAAGCTGAACTTAAAAACAGCATAAATTTGCACATAATATATCAAAATGCACAGTTCAAGTATTGGGAGCATTCTTTTACCCTCACACGGTCAGTTTGGCCCTTGCTGGAGTGTGTCCAACACCAGACCTCAGTAAATTAAATGATTCATCAAAGAGAAGTCAGGCTTACCTTAAAGTGGTCCCTTTTCCAAGCTGGCCATCAGTGTGCAGAGCAAAGGCAGGAAAGCAGCCTTTTGAAGCTCAGTGACACATTAGTGTAGCTCTCCAGGTGCTTGAAGGATATTCATTATTTTGGCTATGTGCAAAAACAGGACAGTGCTGAGTTGCTTATGACATGCATCAAAAACCTGAATATTGTTCCTGCAGGAAGTTGTTCATAAGGGAACCTTTTGTTCTTGCTTATTTTTGAGTACTGGACTTGTGAAGGAAGGCCAGTGCTCATAAAAATTGGACTCCAAAGGGAAGCTGAATCCTGTTGGGAAAATTTAACTTTAATACCAGAATGTTTCAGGAACAGTCTCATAAATATTTAGCAACTGTGATTATCAGAAAGTAACTTTCATTTATTATCAAAAGTAATAGTTTGATTCTTGACTAAGTACTTCTGCAAGAACAGGATGTGTAGCAGATCTTCCTGCTATTAGTACCTTTTGTGGATCATGGAGGAAACTTTGGACTCCAGTAATGATCTTCTCAGATTTTCTGGTACCTCATCTTATCAGAAATATGCATTGATTACTCATGATTCTGTTTCAATTTCTTTTATTTGGTAGGTCAGAAGGCTTCTTGGCACAGAAGATAATGATCAATATTTCACTTCTTCCGTAATAACAGAAGTAATCGCTGACACAAACTTTTCAGTTGCCCTAGGAGATATCATGAAGAATAAAGATTCAGATGCTTTGAGCTGAATTTTTAAGATGCCTCAAAGATTCTGAGTCATTAATTGCAATTCTCTGTATCATTGACTACGATGGATTATTGAAGCACTTTTGCATCTCACTGAATTTCTCTTCATCTCAGTGTTTTGACTTCTTTTTTTGTGTTTGTTTTTAATTAGGAAACAGAAACTAATTATGAAGACCAAATAAATAAAATTGTTATAGAGAAACAGGAACTTGAATGGCAGAAGGTAATTTTCTTGCGTGCTTTTAATGTTTTACCTGCTGAGATTTAACTTTAATATGTTAATATAAATTGTGATTTGTTACAATTCCTCTTTTTAGATCTATTTTTATTTCAGTAGTAGAATGTGCTAGCTAGAAGCTTATTATTTAGTCATGAACATCTGTAGCTTTTATTTTGATTTGAATTGTGCCCAGCTTAGAAATGTTTTTAACAACAGAATAGAATAATATTTGGCATGACTTGGCAATCTTCAGTTAACAGAGATGGAAATACTGAAGCAATAAGACATTTAGCTGAAAATGAGGCATGTTGACACGTCAGTGTGGGGGAAGCTGTGTAGCAGCTTCTCCGTATTATGCTTGGCTTTGGCAAGTGCAAATAGCAGTGCATCCAACAACTTCACTCGCAATCTTTTGGAAGTGGCCATTTTCCCAGGAAGTTTTTTGAACATTAACTTGTGTGTTTACCATACTCAGAAGTAGTTTGTCAGCTTTTAAATGTTGAGAATGAGGTAACATAAGTCTAACATTCTTCTCAGAGTTAGGGCTCCTGAGGTTATGCTTTCCTAGGAAACGCATTCCCTTCTTTAATACAGTCAAACCTGTGACCCCTGTCACTAGGGCACAAGATAAAAGGCTTCACTCCGTATATTTTATGTCCCCAGAAAAAACAATAATTTCAGCTCTATCCTTGATCTTGGGATATTTAACATCTTAGTTGTAAAGGAAGGCTATTTCATCTTGGAGTTCATCCTAACCATCTTAAATTAATAATCCTAACTCTGTGCTTTTCTTTCTTGAAAGATATATATGTGCACACAGAAACAGGAAACATTTTATATTTGCAAAAGCAAGAGTGCTTTCAATTTGTAACCCTTCTTTGCTTTTCTTAACCTAGCATTGCAGTGCTTAATATTATGGGTTCAAAAGGGAGGATTGCCACCCATTCTAAGACCTTAACAGCAATTTAATTTACCACTCATAAAAGGATGGGACTTACAGGTAATGAGGTGAAGTTTGTTCCAGTACTTTGGTCTTAACATTGGCACATGGCAAAACTGATGTAAACAATGAGTGGTAGATTTTGGGAACTTGAGGTGAGCAGATATTCTGGAGGTTCAAAGGAACAAGCTAATAAAAATTTCCAGTCCTGGAGACTCCAGTAAGACGAAAATTCTAAGTATGACATTTAAATTGAATTTGTGACCTGATCGTTTCTGAATGCAGAATCATATTGACCACACCAGTAGTTCAAAAAGTAGATATCTTCTTCTGGTTTATCAAAGGTTCTGTTTTACCATTTCCTTCAAAGATTTCCCTTTCAGACAACATTTCTGTCATCCATTTTACCTTAAATTTAACAAACTAGTTTGAAATAAAGACATTACTTCAGCGAAGTCATATTACAATGTTCCAATTTGTCTACATTTTATAAGTATACTGCTGCTGCTCTTGAAAAAAATACACTCAAGCAGGGAAAGCAGAATCACTGGAAAATGTATTCCTTTAAATCTAGTGAGTATACTCATGCTTGTATAACATTACAATATCAAAGCTGATTTTGTTCATATTTAATTAAAAGAACCCACTTTTTTCTTTAGTCTCCCTGCACTGCATATACATGGCATACATGGAAAATTTCTTCCAAGCCTGAATTTCTGACAGAGATAATAGAAACATTTTATCTGATAGTCTTTTGTGTGAGGCTTGTTAGAAAATGAGTATTTGTAGACACTCCCCTGACCTCACTTGAATATACAGTACAAGAAAGTGTTATGTTATAAAGAATTCAGCATTGGGGTTTTTTCTGTTACATCTGTGATAAAGTTGTATAAAGGATGACTGCTTAATGAAACAAGACTGATAGCTACGTGATTTATTCCATGATATTGGTTTGAATTCCTGGATTTTTTAGTGCCATCTTCATTTGGCAGTGCTGTGGATATAAAATTTTATTCCTGTGGTGAGCAGGAAGACTGCAGTGGGAATAGTTGATTTGCTGTGCCTGCAGTACTGCCTCTCACTAGTGAACTTCACATGACTGTCACCCCTGGAGAACATGTCCTTGGACACAGGGCTGAGGGACAACCTGAGGAAAACGTTTCTCAAGGCTTTTATGTGGTTCTGAATATTCATTTATGCACTGTGCATTGTTCATTACACACAAATCGAAACCTTCTCTACTCACCTCATGATGAGTTAAATAAATAAATGGATGTGGAACACCTTATCTCCATGGATTCTTGTTGTCTATCAAAAGGCAACAGCTCTCGCTTGTACAATGTGAAAGCAGCACCAACTTGCTGGAGAAAACAGCAATTTTGGAATGGACTTTATGTTTAAAAACTCTTGATATCTATTAAGGCAGAAGAAGAAATTTGACTCCTTGTGTGTGGAACAGATTTTCAATTTATTTTCTCCCATTCATTCTTTTTAGTAGTCTCAATTTATTTTTGTGCAGTCATTACTGGATTGTTTCCTGCTTCACCCTAATGTTTGTAAGCTAAACACCCATCTATATTTTGAGATAGCTGTTCAAGGACAGAGACTCTTAACTACCTTTACCTAATATATTTCAGTGTTTAGAACTGAAAAAACCTGGTCTTCCATACATACCTTCCATGGTAAAGGTGAAGTATCTTATAGAGAAGCATGATGCTTAAAGATGTTAGAGATTTCCAACTTGTAGAGTGTAGTATTAGGCTATCAGATCATGATATGAAATAATAACACAAAAAAAAAGACTACATCTTCATTCATTTTCTTGTTTTTATGGATGAGAGTAAAGCCAGGCAGGAGGGTGATAAAAATCTCATACTATTGCCTTACACTTAGTCTTTTCTGCCCTCCTTCAGCTCTTTCATGTAGCCTGTTAAATGGCTAAAACTTAACTATGAACACAATAACAGACAGTTATTTTTCAATGGGATTCTCTTTTTAATGGGTAATAAAATTTTCTTGTAACTACCTGGGCCAGTGTCAAGGTGCTGTCTTAAGATGGCACTGGATGTGGATTGTTTCTGCAGGCTGATGGGATGGGTAGGAGTTGTTTACAGAAGTCTTGGGAAAAGGTCTGGATTCCAGAGGAGAGAATTGTTACCTGTTAAGGAGAAGCTGCTACCAAAAAAACAATTAGCAGTTAAAAAAAATGTGTCTTTTTAGTCTTCAGGGTTTTTTAGTCAGTTGTGTCTTTCTAAAAATATTTAACAGTAAGTCAGCCTTTTCTTGAAATACTTCATATATGATTTGCTCTGAGATCATACTTAGCTCACACTGTTGTTATTTCACACGAGCAGGAAACTCTGCAGCATCAGACTGACACGCTGCAACAACAAAACAAAGAAGCTATGGCGGCTTTTAAAAAACAGGTAACAAAATAAAGCCTTTGGCTTTGACTGCAGGATTTTAAAATATAATGGCATCATAGCAAGTTATCAGTGGGTAGGAAAATACTTTTCTATTGCATATAAAATGTTAAACTATATAGCTCAAAAAAAAAATCATGTCCTTTCTTCTGGTCACAGCATAATGCTTGTATTTTGGCAGTTCTTTCCAGATGCTACTCCTCCTGGCATTTTTCATTTTTATATTTCAAAAACCTCCTAGAGAAGAAAATGCTTCTTCTAGTATTTTCTGTACTCTGTTTTGGTTGCTTTGGTTTTCCCCTCTCTAATTTAGCATGACCTCTGCAAGGGTAGATTCATAAACCATGGTAAAAGATCTGCCACACAAATTACCCTGCTCAACATTTGAAAGTGTGTTTCACTCTTGCGTTTTATTCTCCATATTACAGTGAGCAAACACAAGTGCTGAGAGACCTTGCAGAGAATGTTCTTAGGAACTCAAACTGTTGCCCTGGTGATGAAGGATTTATCATTGATGCTGCATCACAGTCATGTGACACAAAAAGAAATTGGCAGACAATTGACAGGTTTCTTCCTTGAAAAAATCATTTGAGGTTCACAAACTTCTTGTAACTCTACAGTTCCTATAGTTAAAAAAAAAAGCAGGAAGTATACTTTGAAGGTTAATATAACTATATTGTCCTATTTAATTGCATGAATAAAATTATTGCCATGTGCTGTATTTATTTTTTGTTTGTTTTCTTTTTTTTTTTTATGTGACTGACAACCAAGTTGCAGGCAAGGATGTTTGCCATGGAAGAAGAAAAGGTACTCGATAATTGCTTGTTTTTTGTCATCCAGAGAAGAGCATAAGCAAATTGCTAATGATATAAAACTTACCAAACATGTCCTAAGTATAAACAAAGTGTATTACAATTACATTATATTTCTTGCTATGGCCTTTGCAAAAGAAATGTCTTCGTAACTTTGTTATTTCTGGTTTTTTGTTCATAGACTGTAGGACTTGTGAAATGTCAATGCTTATGGTAAAATCAGTTGAGGAAAGAGTGTTCTTTGATAGTTCTATATTGCAGCTATACAAAACTTACTTTATTCTAGAGGCTTGAGATTAATTGGGATGATTGGCCTTTACAAGTAGTAAAAATAAAAAAAACGAAAAATAACATTTCCAACTGCCTTAGAGAAATCATATTTTAATAGGGATTTTATTGATTTAGCTGAGCTGGTTTCCTAAGGTACTTGAGCTAAACTGAAACAAGATAAATTTTAGCCTGAATCTATGTGGATTTTGTTAGTTACACAAATTTTTATACCAGGCTGAATGCCCAATTCCTCCTTTGAATGAAGGATTTACATTTGGTGTACAATGAACCTGTTTGAAACAGTGAAGTCAGTGAATGTCTGCATGTGGCCTCTAAAGTTTCATTTAAATTTCCCAGTGCTTTGGAGCAGATGAATATGCCGAATGTGGCATAAGGACTGGCATAGAAATTTGCAAACTGGTTAAATGGCTTGAAATTATATCAAAGTAAACCTCATGTTTGCTGCATGATATTTATTTTATGTTTATTTTATATTTTATGGTTAAGTAATTTTATCAATTGGGAGTTAGGAGTTTTTTCTTGTTAATACAATTCATTTGTTCACACATACCCATTTATTACTCTCTGATTTGTATTTTCAACGACAGCTTCAGAATTAAGTTGTATGCTGATTGATTTTTCCTTCTAACTATTTCCATTGAATTGAATAGTACTTTTAGTACTTTATACCAAAGTAACTGGAAGAGGAAATTAAGCTCAAGACAGAGTTGAAATACCAATTTTTGCACCAATTTAGATTATATGTCCTATAAATGGTCAGGGTGGTTTTGGAAGATTGCACAGTGAGCACTATGTTGCAAATGACTGGAACATGCAGGGGGGGGTTGAAAGGATCTATTTGTGTTTTGTGGCATACTCTGTGATATTTATTCTGGTCTGCATTGGATAGACTGCAGCCAGTGATTCTTACCAGATTTAATTCTGCTGAAGTCCTTTGACTTTCTCATATGCAAATTCTATATGTTTGTCTATATATGCATTCACACACACATTTATATAAAAATATAAAATGTACTTGCATGTTTTAAGTGATTCTAGCAATAGCAGGTTACAATTCACTCTTTGTGAACTGGGAAAACTGAACAGGTTGTTTCTATGAAGATCCTGCTGCTGCAGATAAGAAAATGGATTTACTTGATACCTTTTGTTTTAAAAATTAGTATCTTAGTTCTAAACAATGTATGAGTTCTGCCTTTGTCAGGCTTGTCTTTCCCAGAACAGACAATTTTAAGGCTTGATGAATAGAGTGAAAATTATTGATTAGTAAGTGGTGAAAATATACTATTGTGTTTTCACTTTTCTTTTTATAGCAATATATATCTACATTTTAAAATTATTTAGCTGAATTATTCACCAATGAATTGTTCTGTCATAGTGGAGTAACACTTTATTTTTTTCAACATTCTTTTTGATAAATTTTTATTGTAAATGCATTTATTCTGCCCAAATCCTGAAGTACAGCTTTTGTTGAAAGGGAAAATACCAACTTGCTGCAGAAACAAAAGAAAAGGAAATCGATGGACTGAAAGAAACATTAAAAGCATTACAGGTAAATGATTGCTTGTGTAAAATAACATTTCTTGGAATGCAAGTGTTTTGGTTTTAGGTTTTTTACAAGTAAGAAAATTGTTGGTTTTAAGAGGATCTTTAAGGCCTTATTGTTTAATTTTTCTAGGACACTTCACTTTGTAACACTGAATTTTTGTCCCGGTCTTCAGTGTCAAGACTGCTTTAAGTTCACCTTTCAGCTGATGTTCTTTTCCTCCAGAAGAAGACTCAAAAGTCCAAACAGTGTGTGAAATGTGCTTTCTTTCCATTCCACAGTGCTCCTTCCTCACATTCTTGTTTCTTACTTTTCACCTGTCTGGAATCCCTGGTTTTGACTCCTAAACAGAACTAGGTGTTCACCCTGGGCCTCCAACTTGCAGAGTTCCCCCTGTTTTTCAGTGTTTTCCTCTGTTTCACTGGGAGGTGTCTGTATTTACACTTGCTCCATGGCTTAAGAGCAAGGCAGATATATTGAAAATGGATCACTAGTATTGTAATGCATTGCCAGATTTCAGGTATTACCAGGAATTATTTTTCTACCCAAAACTGAGTGGGATAATAATTCTATTGAAAATAAAATGGCTATAATGGAAAAATAAAGTGGCTATAACGGATTTTACTCTGATTTTGAAACTTGTGTTTATTCCAATTAACATTCTCATATAATGGAATGCATTTACCTGGGAGCAGACTGTTTAATTAGTTAACACTGAATGTATTTTAGGAGCAGAAGAAATTGATTCTCATGGCTGGCCCTTCTGAGCAATAGCTGTGAGGATTTTGTTCCCTTGCTCAAACCTTAGCACAGCACAGATGATGTAGAATATCCATCCCTCCATGGTCTGCTGAACATGTTATGTGGACGGGAAGAGTAATGAAAGATCCCACTGACCTTTCTTTTGTAAGATAAGCCACAAATTAAAAAAAAAAAACCTCTTAAATGTTGAATGTTCACACATCAAGTGTTTGTGTCACAGTACAGTTCAGATCTAGGAACTTCTGCTGTGGCTTGAGGAAGCAGGAGGTCACAATGGACATGTGGTTCCAGGGAAATTGTTTGGAAATGAGCCTAACACAAGAATGAAGAATTTTAAATTCAATTCTGTATTCTTCTCTGTACAGTCAGAGCCCTACCTTAAAATAATTGTTCTCTAGGTTTTTTCCTAGAAATAATATTTTTTCGCATAAGATTTGTGCACTCTGGGTTCTTTGACATGACTCTGTTTTTCCCTCTTCTACTTAAGCATTATGCAAATGAAAATACTCTGTCAGTGGGGTATTAGATAATGTTAGTATATTTTGATGTCAGCCTTATATTATTAAAGCATGTGAGATTGGTACATTACATCTTTATATGCTGCCATTTAGAATATCTAGTAAAATGTTTTTGGGGTTTTTTCCAAGAGGAACACACTTCTCTTCCTGTAGGAGTTGAGGGAAGAGTTTCATTTCTATCTTTGTCTTCTTCTCTGTTCATTTCTAAGGGTCTAGTTTACAGACTTTGGTCCATTTGCATGTTATTTTTACGATGCCTGTCAGAAAACACAAGGATTTATACACTTTTCCAAAACTCCTCTAGTAACAAATCAGTGTAAAGGGGTTTTACATAATTTAAGTATTGAAGTAACATTATGAAGTAAAGTGAATCTAATAATAAATGAAATTGGGCCATCATTATTTCAAAACTAGCATCACTGTATTGAATGAATTAATAACAAATGCAATTAAATCCTAGGTTTAACGATACTTAATTATGTAGGTTGTTGTCCGAAAAAATATATGTACCATTTAATGAATAACTCTCTGTTGTTTTACAGATTTCAAAATACACTTTACAAAAGAAACTGAATGAAATGGTAAGAAAATAATAAAAGTAAAAAAAAAAACAAGGAAGGAGCAGCTTTAATGAAGAGTATTCCTAGGGTTTAATACACGACTAACTGACTTTAATACTTCAATGATATATGATAATTATTACAAGTAACAGAAAGAGGTATCAGCTTCAAATCTGAAAATCTTACAAATGGAATGTTTTTAGGTTTTTATAGGGTGGTAGCCACTGTTCAGCATGTGGTATTTTTTCCTCACCAAATTAAAGTAGAATTGGTATATTTGTTCTCTTTATAGATTAAAGATTTTTTTAATAGACTGTCGTTTAAATAATGTAGTTTTATTACTCTGTTAGGATCTAGCATAATAATCTCAAAAAGTAATAGAGAATTCCTAGCAGTTCTTGGTTTTGTTTTTAAGATAAAGTGGTGGTTTTCCTCTCACTCTTTTTTACTCCTTAGAATTAGTTCTCAACATCAGTTTCCCTGAACAGTTTAGATTTCATCCCGTGCAGCTTACTCCCTTTGACACAGGGAATAAATTTACCCAGAGTGACAGCATAGTGGCTCTGAACCCTGTTGTCTGTTTTAGGAAGTGAAAGAGTGAGCCCCAGAAACATTGCTAGGCTTGATTGAATAAATGCTGTGAAAATTCTGCTGCTGCTCAACTGGAAAGAATAAAGATAATATTGTCAGACCATTACAAACTGTGATTTTAATTAAGAAGCTCAAAAAAACTAGAGTCCAGTTTAGCTTTAAGTACCATGACATTTGTACTGAAAGTCATCTTCAACGCTACAGTGGTTTTACACAAAATATGGTGAAATTGAATAATGTGCCCTCTGACCTGGGAGATAAGGCTACAAGTTAAAGATCAAAGGCAACATAAAATGTGTTTTGTCTTACTTCACTTTTAACTTGTATTTATTCCTAAAATGCAGCTGATCTGAGAATGTGTTGAAAATATACAGAATAATTGGACTTACATTTAGGTCATTTCACATATTATCTTTGTTTCATAACTTACAAGCTCAGTCTTCCACATGATGAGAGAATGATGAGACTATTTAAAGGAGAACACCTTTTCTGTAAGCTGGAAATGCAGCTATGCTGCTTAAAAAATATATTTCTTATGTTCCTAAACTTTCATTAATTGATCATTTGAATATTTTGAAAGCATTTACTTTTATACAGAGTATGGTAATTTAAAATGCTGTTGAGGGAGGGCAAGATGCTAGAAATGCTCTTTTGCACGTACTGCTAAACAGAACAGGTACAGTCGGGACTTATTTAGGAAAAATGTTCTGATATGTAATGGCGAAAACAAAATACCCCACAAGGTAAACAGAAGTGAATTCTTTCCTATAACCTTTTGCAGTAGTGGGCTAATGCAGTTTTAGACTGGGTCAAATTCTACCAACGAGTGGTTGCACTGAAATAAGTGCTGCGTTCAAGGGATCAAAGGAGTAGCCACCCATGTAGACTCTTGGTCATCACCAATGGCAAAATGCTTAAAAATAAAATGGATGAAATTCTGAACCAATCATTTATCTGAGACCCATTTCTATTTCCATTTTGTTAACGACAGGTTAGATCATTCTCTGGTGTGTGTTTCGAGAGTGAGCAGATGTGCTGTTCAGTTTCTATCTGGCACCTTAGAAACCCTCCCAAATCAGTGAAGGAGCTTCTGTGTGTGCTGGGGATTGGGTGTGCCTTACTGATGTAGCTTTTTTATTCTGTTTTTGTTCCTTTAATTCTGTTCTTTTAGAATAGTTTATGCAGCATTAATACTTGACATAAACACCATGTTTTAGCATGATGTCCAGTTAAGTTTATGCATAAATTGTAGTGGTGATATAATTCTTCCCATATATGCTATGATTTTGAAATAGTGGAAGGTTTTGTTTCGTACTGAAAGACAGTAGAGATACAAACAAATAAAGGATTTTTTTGTCTTTAATTATTTATTAGTCTTTATTATTGTCTTTCTTTTCCTCACAATAGAAGTGTTGATTATTGAATGTGGCACAGTCATTTTGCACCTCACTGCATATGGGCAGTAGCACTCATGCAGTCAGGAGGCTACAGGGGGATTACTACAAAACCAGTTCCACTGATAGAATACACTTGAGTGTGGGCTCTGTATTGTCTTTGTTTTCCTGCTGCTGAAATTAGGAAGTAACTGGAGGAAAATGGTCAGGTGTTGGTTTCCTGACAGATGATACGCTGGAGAATGCCAGAACTCTCTGTATGGCATCTGTTCTTGTCTTCCCTTACTGTTTTTATTGGAAACTAAATGTATGTGAAACCATTTAGTGAAGCTGCAGTCAAATGGTCTAGGTTGATTAAACCCTTCCACTGTTCAGAAAAGAAGGAATTTGGATCCAAGTAACCCACATCGTTCCCACCACACTAGGGATTCCCAGTTGCCCAGGAACTGCTTACATGAATCCTATTTGGCACAGGCTAAAATCTGTCAGGGATATTTTAACAACAGTACAGGCATTTCCTGAGAACTTCCCTGCCACCATTTAATTTTCTAATACAGGTGTAGTCGTCAAATGAATGAAAAAGTAGTTATTGCAAAATGTTAAATAAACTTTAATAGTCAGTCTGTTTTTAATAATCTGAGATAGAAATGTTTTCTTTTGTTTCCTTTCTGCAACTTTTAGGAGTTTGCCTGTAATCATACAATGTTGTTTAAAAACACAATGAAGAGGCAATGATACAATATAAATTAAACCCAGTTATTTTTAAGCAGAAAAACAGTGAGAACTGGAGGAACTGTTGTGAAAAAAATTCCTATTTTGAAGATCTACAGTTGGTAGCCCTTTGCATAATTTTCATGTAATCTTGCCTTAGGTCTCCATGCCATTACATCTCCTTTGTTTCTCTGACACTTTCACCTCCCAATTACCACCTTCTGCTTCACTGAGTACCTCTGACTCCATTTCCAGAATATCTTTGAGATATGAGCAATTCCCTCTTTGTGTTTCTCCAGTCACCCACTTGACCCTGAGCTATTTCTTGGGTCTAGTTCCACCAAGAAATCATTGTGCCTCAACAAGCCATATGGCCACAATCAATTCCACTCCCCATCCCAGCTTATCTTTATTACTGGTCCAGGGCAGGGCAATAATTCCTGTTCTTGCAGTATCGGACATAAGGAAGAAGAACCAAGATTCTCTGGGTCTCACTCCAACTCCAGGGTCATCCACTCCCCATCCTGCAGTGTCTCCTGCTGTTTCTTGATTGTCTTCTGTGGAAGAATGTTTTACAACCTTTTCGTTGTGAGGAGACGAATCACATACTCAGGCTTTTATTTCTCTGTGCAT
The DNA here is from genome assembly GCA_008694505.1 of Cyanoderma ruficeps. NCBI lineage: Eukaryota > Metazoa > Chordata > Aves > Passeriformes > Timaliidae > Cyanoderma > Cyanoderma ruficeps. Next base: position 561,168 of record VZDJ01000452.1, read on the forward strand.
TAAGCCTGCCATCGAAAATTGTATTTAGGCAAGTATTAACCTCTTAATAAAACTCTTGTGGATAGAGCAGGCCAGTTCATTTCTTCCTTGGAAAGAGTCCTGTGAAGTAGCAAAGCATATTTCAACTTTTTGAGAGGGGAGAGAGACTAACACTATCTTGCTGAATAAAAAAAGGAATTGGAATAACACTAAGAAAAAATCCGTATTAAAAACTGCAAAATCCCCCAGATCTTGCCAGGAGCTGTTCCAGTCTCAAATTAGGGCTGTCTCCCTGATCATCTATTTCTTAGAATAAATATACCTGAGGGAACTATCAGGAAAAACAAAGAAAATATTTCTTTTTCATGTTTTTGTTTTAAAGATTTCCCCTCCTAGCATTAGTTAAGCACAGATCTTCAACAGTTAATTTATGATTAGGAAAAAGAGAAAGTATAAGAACATTTTCAACCTACATTCCTTGCAGTGATTTCTGTAAGTGGTGGTGTTTCTTTACCAGTGCTTCCATTATGACTTTCCATTTGCTGTAGTGTGTTTAATTTCATACCTTATAAAACATGAGAAATTTGTATTGTATATCCTGTTTTGCTAGTCTTATGGTGGTCATTTCTTTTGATTACTATCAGCTTTTATTATCCTCTGATGCCTGGACATGTATTGCATTTGTTACTGTGTGGAAATGCAGCCAAACAGACTGGGCCAGATGCGTCCTGATGTAACCTGAATTTACACACAGGAATGAATTTGGCCCAGTTCATTTTAATTGCTGTGTTACTCTACTGTGGATTAGAAATAGATTAGATATCTAAACGAATGGTTATCCATTCTGAGGAATTAATTTAACCCATTCTCTTCAGAGAAAATTCATTTTAAAATTCACCAAATAATACCTACAAAACTGTTAACAAAAATATAGTCTAAAGAAGAACACAAAAATCTTAGTGTTACAAGGATAACAAGCAGCTTTAAAAAATGTGTTGCTGAACAGTTTCCACGAAATGAGAGAGATTGGTAAATTCCATTAAATATATTGCACTTTATTAACATGTGTGTTTCTTTGTGGTTATTACTTAGGCCAACATGTGAATAGAAGTAAAATAAAGTGTTGGATGCTTACAAAGTATCTTCCCCTGCAGATACACAAATTGATTTTATCATATTTCAAGATACTAGAACTGCTAATTGCTGCTGAGGAGTTAAGAATTACTCATTGAAAGGTTGTTTATATTTTTCTGGGGAGCATGGGGTATTAATTTGGCATTAGTCTCACTAATCTGAATGAAAGTCACCTCTGCTCTAGAAGTACTTGATGTAGTCTGATTTGTAGCGAGTGTGTTGAAATTCTTTTATTTAGGTGTGTCAAATACACAAACTCTCTCCTGATTGCCCTTTGCTGTGTCATTTTTTACAAGCCCAGAAGGAGGAGGCTGTCAGGCAGGGCCAGTGGAATGAATCAGTGTCCCAGAGCCATGTCCCTTGGTTTTAAGTATCTCCATGAACAGATACTGTAGCCTGCCTGTGCAACCTGTGTCAGTATTTGCCACCCTTACAATAAATAGTTCTCCCCTCAAGCTGAAGGGAAATTTCCTGTCTTTCACTTTGTGTGAGGACCACTAAAAGGATTTTGATTTCTTTATTCAGGAATAATGTTGCTTGTTGCTTGTTTTCCATGTGATTCCTTTATTCCTTCCTCACAAACACCTGCCCTGGTACATACACATTTATCAGCTCCTCTCCAGGCTGAACTGTCACAGGTCCCCTCAGCCTCTCCTCAAATGTCAGGTGCTCAAATCCTTTGATTATCATGATGGCTCTGTCTCTCTCTTGCTATTTGGAAATGGGAAAGGTCATTAGATACAAAATAGACAACTGAAAGGTTCTGGAAGTGATTTTTCATTTATGTTGTTATTTTCAAAAGCACTCAGACAGCTACTGTCATTAAATGGGTGCTTCATTTATGTTCCTAACAGGATCAAAAATTGCAGATGCACTTAACAGCAAAAGAAGAGCATCATAAGAAACTGAATGAAGTTGAGAGGTGTTATGCTACTATTGCATCTCGGTTTGGAATTGTAAAAGGCGTTCATGGCAAACTAGAGCACAGTGGTATGTATGCCTTAAATGTCCTCCAGCACTTGGTTTTGCTGTGCTCTGACAGCGCTGAGTTGGAGACACTTGAAAACTCAGAAAAATAGCAGCTACCCCATGCCAAGGGTCAAATATCTTGGTAGGTTCCTCAGTGCTCTCAGCTGATCTTCTAATACAGTCATGTGTGTGATCACACAGGAAATTGTATTGAGGAACTACCAAACAAAAAATACACCTCCAAAACACTAAAAAAACTTTGAATTACTGAATCTTACTATTTTTTTGTTGTTGTTTCTGCCTGAAACGAAACTTTTTCTTTCAAATCTAGTTTGAGTAAACTGGTAACATATTCTATGTATATTTGTGGCATTTCAGTACCTCAGGTTACTTGTTTTCAATTTTTAAAATTTTAAATCCAGAACATTACTGGCTAACCAATGTCTGCTCCTTGTACTTCAAAGCTAGAGAATGAGCACATGACTTTTGCTGAAAGATAGGAAAGAGTTTTACTAATTTTGGCCTGCTTGTTTCTCTGTGGGGTTTTCCTAGGTCGTTTCAGAAGATAGCAGTTACATTCATCAGTATTTTAATTTTTTAAGCACATATTCTCATTCAAAATGACAAGATTGCTTATTGTATAGTGAATCTGTTGTCCATCATTCCCCATGGTGGACCATCTCTAGCAGAAAAGGAGAGGACTTTCTGGGTGTCTACAATTCTTGTATTCAAGTGTGGTGCCAGAAAACTATTGAAAAAAATAAAAAAGATTAGGGGTGGACGAAGAGGAATCAGAAAATAGAAAAGGACGAAGGGGAACCTCAGAGGATCAAAATACAAAAATTGAATAGAGGAATATTAAAAAGTAGAGGAATCAGTAAATATCTTCCGCTTTTCATTGTGGAATTTCAAGCAATTTAGCAGTGAAACCTTCACCTGCATAAAGTTTAAGAGAAAATTCCCTTCCCTTTCAACAGGAATAGAAGTCATTCTTAGAATTTTTTGCTGTGTTGGCCTCTGTTGTTTTTCTGTCTTCCATGGCCCATAGGCATATAACTCTGTACATCTGTTAACTCAGTCATTAATTTGTTCTGTGGCCCATTTTGTTCTGTGTTAGTCTGAAAATAATTAAATTCATCAGAAAATTACAAACAAAGTTTTAAAAAATAAAACCAAGATAAAAAGTCCTGCTAAATAACATCATAAGACACTAAAAATTAAATTTTGGTTAAAAAAGGTGAGCTAACACACAGAAAAGCCTTAAGTCATTGTTTGAGGTATAGACAACTAGTACTACTTGGTATAATCCCCCAATGTGGCCTCAAACTACACAGAAAAAGTAGTTGAATCATATTTGCACTTTTAGGTTTGTTTTTTAGAATAAATTATATGCACAGATGGTGCAGTTATAAATCAAATATTTCTTTGAATGTGAAATTATTTGTTAACATGCTTTAACTTTTGTTTAAAGTGCAGGAAGCCATACAGCACAATAAGAAACTAGCATCAGTGAATAAAAGACAAGAGACTGAAATAAGTAATCTGAAGGAAGTAAGTGCACATTTCTGAATGGAGAATGATCCTTGTGGGTCCCTTCCAACTCAGAATATTCTGTGATTCTGTGATTTCTTTGGGCCTCCCAAAAGCTGCTGATGTATTAACAGAAGAAGTGGAAAGGCAGCAGAATTGTTTTTCATTCTAATGGCAAAATAAGCTTCTACAGGCACTTCAGTTAAAACTGCAGCAACTCTGAGAATTTTCTGTAACCTGTGAATTTTTATTTACCTCTACAGCATCCTCCTTGTTTCTTGCTTATTAATAACCTCTCTTTTTCCCTGTGCTTCCCTCTCTTCTCCATCTGATGAGGAAGGTAGCAGTGGTGTTTTCAGTTTAGTGAGAGATGTAACATGAAGAGCAGTTGCCATGGAAGCGAGCTGGTAGCTTAAACATGGGATAAAATGTGTAACTGAATCCCTGAAGTGGGAGAGTTTTGTGGCAAAGCAGCTGAGACATCAGATTATGGTGATTCTATTTACAAGGAAGTCGTCACTAAGCTCTTTTTTCCTGCCTCTGCTCAGAAACTCCTCTTTGCCAAGTACCTTTTTGAGTTGCACTCTTGAACGTAGGTAATAGTGGGAAGAATAACATTCTTTTCCCTTTGAGCTGTTCCTTAAGATCTGACAAGAGAAAAACAAAAGGACATTCATAAGTCAGACTTGTTCTGTAAACTCCGTATCTTTCCACACCACATCTCTTTTTTATATCTCCTTATCTTTTTATTTCCCTCCTTTTAATCTTTTTTTCTCCTTTAGATTCTGTAATTGTTTTATGTAGGGATCAAATGCATGATTATCTCAACTTCTTGGCCTAATGTTAATCCCCAGTTTCCAGATGATTGCTTTGAATTACCATGGAATCTTTGCCAAGCTTGTGAGTGTTTTTGAAAACAAAGAAGGACAGGGGGAGAAGATAATTTGTACATGAGGAAGAGGGGACTATGGTAATTTTATGTTTGGGTTATACTGATCAAAAAAATGGATGTTTACCTTTCTTTCCCAGAAAAATGGGATTTGAAGGTACAAAAGTACTTGGAAATTCTCCCTGAATCTACTGTTTTTTCTTTTCTTCTTAAGAGCATGTAGCCTCTTATTATTAAGGTTCTTTGGAGTATGATTCCACAAAAAGCCAGACTTAAAATTTAACTTTACCTTGAAATACAGACATTTTGAGATTTTTTTCTTTATTTGTTTCATTCTTACCTTTAGTGCTTTACTTAACTTTTGTATTTATTACATGGAGATATTCTAGCCACAGTAAAAATTAATCAGGAATTCAATTCGGATTTTTTTAGTTACATACTAGAATACAACGTGCCGAAGCTCACTGTCAAAAAGAGCAAGTTTTGAAGTGATCAAAGATTTCAGAACTCTTCCCATCTTAAAAGCAGACTGAAATCCACAGTAAAAGTAAAGCAGAACCCTGGAAAAATTGTCAAATTGATTTATATATCACAATTAGTGATTGAGGTATTTCAAAATGTTTATTTAGCTACATAATTCAAATGATTGGTTATGTATAAAACCTGTATATATTTATCTGGAATATTTGATGGATGGAAGAGAAACAGAAAAATATTGGAAGGTGTCAGTGGTGATAACTTTCCTCTTGGCTTTCTTGGCAGGAAAGCCATGTTTGTTAGGATGCTGACATCATAGCCCTGAAGGTCTGAGAACAGCTCTGTCTGTGCATTGTCTACACTCCAAATCTGCAATTCCTTTTAAAAAAGGGAAATAATTTGCATGTGACAGAAACAGGAGTGTTTGTCTAAAATGCAGCATATCTTTATTGTAGTACATTGCAAATAAAAAAGTGAGGAGTTTTAGAAATATTTCAGCATCACAGTAAATTGGATTTGTTGCTTTTGAGAAACCAAGAATAATTAATTACTTAGCATTCTCTGAGGGTAAGTAATTTGAGAGGTAAAAAACCAGAAATGTTTAAGAAAATTTTGCATAGTGAAATTTGTGAGTAATATAGATGTGAGAGAGAAATTGAGATTTAGCTACTCCAGCAATCAAACATATTATTTGATCCACTCTTTTTTTCAGCTGTACTCTTGATTCTTAAGGTCATGAAGGGTTATGAATTTTAAATAAAATACTGTTAGATAAGCAGAAAAAGGGGGCCAACTGAAATTTAATCTGGCTTCTTCAGTTCAGCAGGAAATGCCTTTGTTGTAGTTATTTCTGGATTTCTTACTGGTTTTCAGTATTTGACCACCCTATTCTGAACAGTCTGAACTGGGATATTTAGAAGAGTTTTGAAAAGGGATTACCAGGCTGTTTTCACTTGCTGCATAGCTGAAAGAAGTCATGATATCAACAGCACAATTTCAGACAACTTCTAAAGCTGGTTTTATCTGCCTTGGAGACTTGACTGACCTCTAACAGCTCTGACAACTTCTAGGTTCAAACTTCTTTCCTCTGTAGCCTCAGTGCTGGAATGGGAATGACTATCCATGGTACTAAAATCTTAATTTGGTTGTCAGCTCTTATCACAGCCATTACTTTCACCCAGACCTGGATGATCTCACCCGTTTGTTCTTAATGGGAATGTGAAGTTAGTGAATGATAGTTGACATTTATGGATAAAAATAAAATAATCTCCAATTTTAATGAATTTGCAAGTGTGTTATGAGGGTGTTAAGGGTATACAAGAGTAAACTTGAGTGAAATTGAGGTCTGTTCTGCCCAGGTTTACTTTTCTGGGGTTTCAGGAAAGCAATATTATTTAGAGAGGTTGTAATTTTCTCTTGACATTGCCTGCTTCAAGTCCAGTTCCTAAATTGTAATGTAATGGACTGTGGCAAAATTTCCTTTCAGTAACATTCGTTTTTGGATTTGAACATTTTGATATTCAGTGTGGTAGGATTCTTTTCAACCACTGTGAAAGCACTTGCATTGATACCTGGCCAAGAAAAAAGTTTCTGTCCTTTTGCTGCTTAAAAAACAACTCTGCTGCTCAAGACCCAAAAGATTAGAAGAGAGTTTCAGCAATCTAGGAAGGGAGCAAACAGATACAGGTGTAATTTTGATTACAGGTAAAGTTTTCATAGGGTATGAGTCTTGGGAAGTGGTTACATCTGCTTGTGCTGGCTGCTTTTCCAATCCCACACCACTTCTTTATGCTGGAACATGTATTTGTGTCACCTCAAGGGAGAGTAGAATTAATATTTTGTATTGAACAAAACTAGATTTTACAAAAAAACACACCCCCCCCAAAAAAAAACCAACCCAAAAACCCCAACCAAAAAAGTGGAAGTTTTAGCTTAGACCAATTCGGAGAAGGAAAGTGGGTTTAAGGAGCAGGACTGGGATTTTGGGACACTCTTGACTTACTCTGGCATGAAGTGGTTTTGAAGCCATGTTCCTAAGTATTGGCTGCTAGCCAATGGGAGTGGGTTTAAAGCCTTATTATTTCTTTCAGTACACCCCAGAACTGATAAAATTATTTTCCACATTTTACATATCTTATGGGTTTTTTGGATACTATTTGTGATTTTAATAATGAGAGAAAGCTACTAGAAAAAAAAAGTGAAAACTCTGGGGTGACATTTAAATTAATTTCAGAGTACAAGAAGATACATGTATGTATGTAGAAAATTATTTTTTAAATTCTTTTTGCGGCTACAAACTTTGTGATTTCACTCACCATGAAAAACTTTGTCATTATTTTTGGTGGTTTCATTTGTGGGGGTTTTTTTTGGGAGTTCGTGTTGGGTTCTGGTTGTTTGCTGGTTTTGGTTTTTCCTGCCTACAGCTTTGTATTAGCAGATTTGGGTTTGCTTCCAGATGGATTGTACACACCCACCTGCCATTGCAAAGAAGACAAAAACCAATCATCTTTTCTACCTCAAGGACATGATTTACTTCGTGTGACTCGTGCTTCCCCCATGACAAAATAAGTTTTTTCTATACACTATAAAGCCTGACTTTTGGAAAACACCTGGCATCAGATCCATGGCAGAGTTCTGCACCTGCTGGTGTGGCACCCAGCCTGTGAGCTGTGCTCTCTGTCCCATTCATCTGCTTCTCTGTGCAGGCAGGCACAGTGCACCTTTGCACTTGCACAGTTAGGACTGCTTGCACCTTCTGCCACTTAACAGCAGGAGCTCTCCTTACATGGTTCATTACAGAGCCTTCTAGTAGAAGCAGTACGATTAAGACGTGTCTTCATTGCAAAAGATGGGAAAAACCTAACTAGCTTACAGAATAGAATAATTGTAAAGCATTGCTGGCTTTCAGTTCTCTGATTGATTCTGCAATTACACTTAGGGCTTAATAGATCATTTTAGATTTATTTATGGCTAAAATACGTGGGAAATAAAGCCTCTAGCAAAAAAAAAAGATTTATTTAAAAGTACTACCTATACTTGTATTTTCCATAAAACTTTGTGAATTTCAGCTACAATGTAATCTTCCTTTCTTCTTTTGTACTGTTCTATGATTTTGTGCAGAACAGTTAAACCGCTGGCCTGTGATAATTCTGCCTGTGATAACCGAAATTCCAGTTTTGTGAAGAAAAGTTAAACAGACCAAACTTAGTTGTTAGATAAAAAAACTATGACCATTCTGAATGCTTGGTTCACCGCTGTGGCATCACGGAGAATTCTTGATGCTATCTGTGAGCAGCATTCATAACCTCTGCTGTTTGTCTGAGTAAACGTCAGAGCGCTCAAGGAGAGAGCGACATTAAACAGACTACCTTGCACCAGGATGGGAGGGGAGGGGGAGAGAAGGGCACAATATTTATGGCTCCAGGAACTATAAGTTGTAATTTAATGAGATCAAAGCCTTCGCTGTTTATTTGCTGCACTAGGAGCTCTGAATAAACTGGTTACAAAACAGATTAAAAAAAAAAAGAAGAGAAAAGAAAAGAAAAAAAAGAAAAGCCGCAGGGTATTTAAAAGAGGATAAAGACTATAAAATCAAAGGTATCATGTTGTAGAACCTTCTAATATAAAATTAATTTAGCATTCTCCTGAGATTAAGTAATTAATGTTTCAGGAAAAGCAAAGATCCTCCAAATTTATAGCCAGTTCCTGTTTTTACCAGATAATCACTGTTCTCCCTTTTTTCCCTCCTCATTCCCAAGAACGTACACAGTAGTAACAATACTAATTCCTATTGTATAAATGGGTAAAGAACCCTTTACCCATCAGTACCAACTCAATGTCCACTTCTAATATACCTCTTGGAAGAGAAAATAACAAAATGATTAAGTAAATACTTTAAACAGTAAAATTGGCACAATAGCATTTTACCTGTGAAAATAAACTTTCAGTCACGTGTGACAAGTTTTAGGTTTAGTAAGTCAGTCTTACACCTTTCAGTACCTCTAATTTATTCTGTTGTTTCCATACATTATTTCAAAGTGGGGCATGACCAAGATAGTTTAAAAGATTTGTCTCTGTTTTGAATTGCAATGCCTATGCTGGATGAACTATTTATACGTGTTTCCTGTGTTAAGGAACTGAAGAAAGTAACTACAGACTTGATAAGGTCCAAGGTCACCTCTCAGTACAGGGTGGGAGAAGAAAACATCAATCTTGCAGTGAAGGAAAAACAGTTTCAAGAACTGCAACAGAAAATCAGAATGGTATTTTGGATTTTAAGCAAATTAAAGTTTTGGTGAATATTTTCTATTCTTCATTCAGCAAACTCCTGGCAGTGATCTCTGATGGATATAGATTAGTGATTCCTTTCTACTATATTATAGTATAAACTATTGCATATACTATTGCATATACAATGCAATTAAACTACTTCCACTATAACCTTTTCTAGGGAAATAAATGTGCTATGAATATCACTATAATTTCATAGTAAAAAAATGGGTAAGAAGACATTAAAAATAATTCAATTTCTTTAAATAGCCTCATGATGATTCACTATATCACATTAATATAATATTGTTTAAGAAAACAATAGTTTCAAATGCCTTTTACTGTTCTTCATGCTCTCTTCTTTTTTTAAGGAGACAGCAGTCAGTAAAAAAGTTCAAGAAGAAAACACTCACATTAAAGAAGAAAAGCTGGTGAGTTATTAATACAGCTTTGCTATTTAAAAATCATGAGAATGTAGGTGCTATATTTCATACTTAGCTTTCTTATTATAGTAAGCTACAAAAACTAGTTAATTTCACTTGTTTACACTTCAGAAGTATTTTAATGCTGCCATAAGTGGCATCTTACTGCTCAGTTTTTAGAAAAAGTATTACCAGAACAAAGTCCATTGTTTGACACTTTAGTCCAAGTCTTACATTTTACCTTTGAATTCAGATGGGAGAAATTTGGTATTCCCATGCAAACACTTTCTACATGTGGGTGCAGTATAAATAAGCTGTAAGGCTGGCATAACCTGCTGGCTGTTCTGCTTTCTGGTTGCCAACAGTTTATTTTAACACTGCTGGTATTGAAACCAGGTAAAATGGGAATAGTGTGTCAATAGTATATAAAGGAAATGATGTTCCATTCATACAGAAGATAAACATTCAGACTATTAAGCAACACCTAACCTGAACAGGGTTAGGACTGTCTTCTCTTGCTAACTCAGGTTATGTTCCAGAAATAATTCCTTTTAAAAAAACGCTATGGAGTCAAACATCAAATGTAGCAAAAAAAAAAAAAAAAGGTTTGCAGAACATTAAGCCTGAAAAGGGTGGTTGGGTTTTCTTTTCCTTTCTTTTCCTTTCTTTTCCTTTCTTGAACAGTTGCAGAATTTTCACTCTGCTGTGAAGGGAAGAGGTCAGAGAAGTGTATCATTCTTGGTGCCAGGGAGGGACAAGAGCAGTATCTTGCTGGCATGCCCATAGAGCACTCACCCAGCAGCACTCTTCCAATTTATAAAAGCCTGTTTGCATTTGGAGCTTGCTTTTAAAAAGTGCTTGCCAATAAACATACAGAAAAAAAAAATGAGAGATATCCTCAGGTCTCATTACTCTCCCAGGCCTGAATGCACTAAAAGCATTTCTATGGAGATGTGTGGAGCATAATTCGTATGCATATTTGCCACGTGTTATCTAAGAGAAGGATTCTGGTTTGTGTCTCTCTCTTGTTCTCTGGGAATTGCCAGGGTTTGTTTGGTAGGTTAGTTTGAACATATAGAGGGGTTTGGTATAGTCTGGAGAGGGCTCTAGTGTAGAGATGAGCTTCATGTTTCCTCTAAGTGCTTGGGTTAGAAGACATGGATTTCTGTGTTGTGGAGGACTAATAATTAATAATTAACCTCAATTAACTGAAATGTTGGCCTCAGTGGTTCTTGGACTTGAGCTAGAAATACCATTTAAATTACAGCTGATTGGTACTGAACTGTATCAGAGAAGCAGTCTGGTCTGTTTGAGAGAAAACTGTCCTAGATTTAAAAGATGTCGCCAACTCTGCTACTGATGTGTCAGATGACACTGGCCAAGCCATTCCACAGCTCTGAAGTTCAGTTTTCAGGTTGTAAAACTGAACTAAAGTAACTTAAGCCCCAGTAAAAGAATATTATTTATACATGCATGAAAAGGAATGAGAGTACACTGAAATACTGATTTCATTTTTATTAGACTGCTGTATCTGTGTATCCAGTAGAACCAAAACTAGAATAATTTGAAAATACTTTGCAAGTACATCAAAGTGCTTTGTTTTAGTAATATGTTCCTCTCTCAATGTATTTTGAAGCAACTGAGCACATTTAAGATTCTTTTCTGCCTGAAGCTCAGGGGTTTTTTTTTCTGTGCAGGTCTTCCTTTAGTAACTGCTGTAAGTTGTCTTACAGAGGGGGTAATGATTGGCTTGTCTGGGTCATTCCCTCTGTCTTTGAAACTTTGGAAACATGGTTTGTAGTGTTGAATAGAAAATGGCTCAGTTTCCAGCAGACTGCAACACACTTCATGGCAGCATTTATAGCACTTTCATCAACTCAAATCAGCTCACTTTGGGTGGCTCTTTGCTTACAACTTCCCCTTCATGAAGTAACAATACAGTCTTGAGGAAGGTACCACAAAAGTTCAGACCCTGACAGTAAAATATGATATAGCTGCACCATATGATGCAAAGCTAATAGGTGGTAGCTCACATCTATTGGGATTTAATCCAGGAGATACAGAATAACTTCATGTTAGGGTGATCCATTAATGGAGTAATTTCTTTTGGATTTTCCATATTTTTCAGACCTGTGATATGGTAAGATAAAATTATTCTCTTTGTCCTGAATTGAAATCACAATGGAGTTGGATTTGATATATTTTTATCCAGATTTGTACTGAAGAATGTATAAAGATTGGATGATTTTCATTTTAATTCTAGGAAAATTCCCTGAAAAAGAATGTTATAATCATTTTTAATAATGTTAACTTTCCGTGGTAAAAGGTCAGAAAAAATGGGTGTTGTTCTGATTTCTCCCTACAGATTTTCCCCAGTGTTGAGGTTGGAGTACCTTTTTTTACAGCCATGATTTTGGAAACACTGACAGAATAAAAAAAAATTAATATAAAAGACATAAATTATCTAATGTTTAAATTCCAGAAACAAAATCTTACTCAATATTTTCTATTCTGTTTGTATTAATAAGGAAATTCTCAGCTCTCTACAGTGTGTGCAGGAGCTGCTTCAGCGAATAACACAAACAAATGTTAGAATGGAAAGTGAATTAAATGCACTGAAAGAAGACTATCAGGTCAGATTTTTCTCGATTAGACAAGCTGTTACTATCTGTTATGTAGTTTTTAAGTCCAGGGCTGTTAAAGACATCTGTGTGCCTTTCAGAACTTTTGACCTCACTTCCATTGCTCCCTCAGCTCCTTAACTGTCAGCACGAACCTTGAAGCGCAGGCTGTGCTTTCCCTCTCCTCTCCCTAAAGTAAATCACCGTTGCCATTCTTAGCAGCCATTTCTAGAGGGCAAAACCAGAACAGGGTTGCTTTCAAAAACTGAAATAAAATTATTTTATGACTTTTGTTTCTTGTCATTTTCATATAGGTACACATTTCTGGGTAACGTTTCAAATTTCAGCTCTTCATTCATAGCTGGAGCTTGTCCTCAGTTTCATTAAAGCAGAGGGCCTAAGAAGGAGCATTATCTTTAGCCCTTTCTTGCTGTGTTTTCTGACATCATATTTATGCTAAAGGTGGGAAGTAGCCACGTTGGAGAGTGTGGAGTTGCAGCACTCCTCAGTTCCTTTTTGTCTTGGTTTAGGGCAAATTTAGGGAGGAAACTTTTGAAGTGGTCCTTTTAGAAGCAAATCTAAGCGGCCTCTCCTCCCACTAGTTCGAGAGGCGTAAATTTCCTTCGAGGAAAGTGGAATAAAAATTTGTTTATTTGACAAGCAAAGTACGCACAATCATGAAAAAAATCAATAATGTTAAACAATGAAATTTCTCGTTGTTCTGAAGGGATGGCAAATTCAGAAATCCTTTCTGTAGGTGAGTCTTTTTTGTGGGTGTGTCCTCGGCTTTCTCTCGGCCTCTCCGGGGCTCGGGTCCCGTGTCCCGGCCGCAGCGCAGTTTGAGGGGCCGGACGATAGTCTTGGTGTTCTCGGACTGAACAATGGCTAAACAGTTCCAAAAAACTTCTGGTCTCAGCTAGCTAGAAAAAAAAAAACCCCAAACTTAATTAAAGGCAAAGGAGAGCTCTCTCCCGCTGTCCGTGCTGCAGACAATGCAGTCCGTGAGAAGGATGCGGAGGAGTGAGTGCAGTTTCTGCAGACAAACTCCGCGCTTCTTCTGCCCCTCTTCGCTCTCGGAACCAGTCTTAAAGGTCCAGCATAAACACAACAGACGACTGGGGATACAAGCATTATAAAGTCACTGCAGGACGCTCTTTCAGCTTGTAAAAGCAGCTCAGAACAGTTCAGATTCCACATTTCAATAGCTGTCAGTGCGCTGAAGATTAAGGTCATATCCATTCCCATCAGAGGTGCCATGCAGAGTTCAGGTACAACCACTGACTGGATTATTAAAAATTATTATCTACTGTTTACCCAGACATAACCACAACTATTCCACTCTTTGAAGCCAAGGTTTTGAACTAGGAGTTCAGTTAATTTGAAATTGAACTTCCAGTGTGGATAGGTACTTATGTTTCTAAATAAACGCTTCTATGCTAATTTGAAATTATGCACTTCCCTAAGACTTTACTCTGAACAGGTGTAAGTAGTTTGCCTCCTGCCACAATATAAACATAAGACTTCTGTATTTTGATGAAACAAGTAAGGTTGAAGGTGAGCCATGTTCTTCATCAGAAAGTGGCTAAAATCTGCGTAGGAATTAAAGCATCTACAACATTTTTACAAAGATTAACTGAACAGCCCTTTGACTGTAGAATTGCCTAAAGTGGCATGATTTTCTGTAGCTTCTGTTATTTTTATATTCGGTCCAGTGAAACAGCTGGATTACTTGATATACATGCAATCCTGTTTTTTGTTAAACTAAGAAGGTAATGTGCTTTTTATTTTTTTTAAAGGTAACTGGAATTGCTTTGTAGATTAAACTAGAGGCTGAAGATAATTCATATACAACCTTACTGATGGTGACTTTAATAATACAGGAACCCTTTAGTCCTTTGTGTCAGGACTATTGAATACCAAGTGTATTTTAAAGGGCTTTTTTTCTGATAGCATTTCTGAGCTATTGTTTTCCCTCTCAGATAAAGTTTATAGTATGTCTTAAAGCTCCAGCTAGGACAGTAAATGGTATCTGTGAATCTTCTCTTTGAAGACTGCACATAAATGTCTACAAGTATGGCCTGTTTTCTTCTTGTTATAGTATGAACAAAGGACAAGTCTCTGTTTTGCAGGCCAAAAATTGATTTCTGGTTGCAATTATGCTAATTCTGATGAGAGCCTGCTCTGATTTGGGTCTGCTTATGTTAGACATTGGGATGATATTACTGTTTTCTGTTGTTCTAAGTATAGCACAAACCACTGCTGGTCATCAAAGCTTCGGTGCAGTCCTCAAAGGTAACTTCGGGCATAAATACTTTAGATGAAATGGGTGTTACAAGGCATGGATGACCAATAAGAGGCTCTTGGTTCAACTTTCACTCCTTAAACTGATGTAAATAGACCTTCTTTTTCAGTTTGATACAATTACCATGATATTCCAAGAAATGAGACGATGAAACTTCTTATTTTGCATTTTTTCATTTTTTAAAAACATCAAATGGAACTTATAAAATAAGGAGCTGAATATGTAACTTTAAAAAAAAAATCTTTAACAGATGACAGAATCCTTGAGAATGCAAGGAATTCAGGTATTCCCCTGCCCGTACAACTGGCTTTAACATGTGATCAGTTCTATACATCTGCTACTTCTGATATTTTGCCCTAAGAACTATTCTGTCAATACCTATAATAATAAAGGAGGTTGCATTTTGGGTGCAAGGAAAAGCATCCTTGGAGTTAAGAGCAGGTTCATCAAAGAGAGGAGGTCTTGCACTCCAGGTTTATACAACTGGATGAAAGATGCTACATCAGTGGGATTATTCAGACAATGTATTGCTGAATGGTCCCATTTTTTAAAATGCATAATCTGTAAAAGAAGATCCATTATATTCTTATGCACAACTTTTCCCACGTGTCCAAAAGTGCAAGGTGGTTTGAATTTTCTTAGTACTTGTAAAATATAATTTTATTAACAGTGCAGCTAAATTAACGTAGGCACTTTAAAATTGGTGCTAAGTGGATCAAAAAGTGGACTCATTTTTGATTAGAAGATTTAGCAAAAAGGAATTGGTTTGGAGAATTGCCTCCATAACATTTTGCAAGTGGACTTTCAAAGAAGCTCAGCAGAATCGTAAATATGTAGCTGTTCATACAGCTTCATGCATTAAAGTTATGCTTACATTATCAAATATATTTGTGTCATCTATATAGCAGGTAATGGAATGCAGTGAGTCTTATCTTCCATATTGTTTGCTGTAAAAATATGATAGGATAAAAATTCCAAGAATACCTGATACGTGGGTGAAGTTGCTGTTGATTTACACAAGACTCCTTTAACTTAGTACAGGAAAGCTGAAAGAGTTAACCCAAAAACATTGTGAGTATGGTAGTATAAAACTTAATATTACTGTTATTTCAATGCACTCCTATTTCAGTGACCTAATAAAAATAAATTAAAGCATAATCACATATATACTTCATGTTGCAGTAGATATGTTTTGGAATGTAAAGACTGTATAGCTTACAAGAGAGGCTAATAAACAATTTAGAACAGAAAAACTGATTATAATTTTTTTTTCCTGTCAGTATACAGTAGTTTTTTCTTTAAGTACAGTGGCTCTGGATTATGCTACATTTCATATCTCTCATCTCTGGACTTTATATTACTTTTTCAGCACATTAAAACTTATGCAGTGAAACTGAATAATGGCAAGTATTTTTATGCCCTTTTATAGCCATTTCTTTTTTCATAACCTCCCCCTGTTTCCTGTTAGCTAAACTATAAGCACCTTTCTGTTAATTTATGAAAATTATTGTTGAGATAGCACATTATCACTGATCTGTATGGCACTTGCAGCATGTTAGAAGCAAAGGTCCAAGCAACATAAAACACATCAAAATTCATTAATGTGGTATTGATTATTTTTTGGATAATTAATTTTATTGCAGGCCCTTGAAAGAGATAATGAGCTGCAAAGGGAGAAGGCAAAGGAAAATGAAGAAAAGTTCCTTAATCTTCAGAATGAGCATGAGAAGGCACTAAGAACTTGGAAAAATGATGTAGGTTTATTAAATTAAATGCTATAGTCTGAAAAGTTTTTTGGAATAGTTATCAAGCATTTCAGGGAATTTCTAAAAGCCAAGAAAATGTCGCAGAAATAATGCAATAAAACCAACTCATTTCTTCTCCAGTAATGCAGACACTTCTAGAAATTAATATTTTTTAAAGGTAAATTTAGGTTGACTTGTGTGCTCTAAAGGGTCAGTGCTCTTCCTGCAGTTCTGATTTGAAAGGAATTCTTCAGTGTAGACTGAGGGTGAAAGGGGATAAGAAAAGGTGTGTGTCTGGTACATCCCCCTAGAGAATTCGCCTCTGTGGACACCTAAACAATAGTTTGTCTTCTATATTTGACATTCTTTCTATTACCCCATTACTTTTAAAGAATACTTCAGTAATTGTTTAATCCAAAACAATTAGCAAAACATTGTAGCTGTAAGAATTGTCTGCAATAATAAATGCATGTTTAGATGTAGGAAAGATTAATACCACTTCAATAAGACAAGATCTGCTGAATGTGTGGAAACCAGACCCTAAGCAGCATTTGTTTAATAGTCTGTCTTTTTTATTTCTATGTGCTTGGCACCTACTGCCAGAAAGGTTTTGATTTTGGTAGATAGATTTCCAGGGAAGCTGTGGGGAAATAATGTGAAGTTGTCTAAGGCTCACTCCTTCGAATGCAGCCCCTACGGGGATGACTGCAACCATGAGACCACAAAACAGCTGAACTGTTCTGATGCTCAGTTCCCTGAGAAGATTTGATCTCCCTGATTCTTTGCAGAATTTTATACCATGATTTCCTCTATAGACATGGGAATTTGCCCTGCTTATTTCTCAGGAACGTTTGCATCTATTCTTTAGAAGATAATGGTTATTCCTTTTCATATTTCTGCTATGGGTAACTAGAAATTTTTGTCTCCTAAAGTAAATCATCAAGAATAAAGTTAACACTGGTCTGGAAACCTTTGTAAATTAAGTGTAGGTATTTCTCTAAAATTGCCCTTCAGTTCTTTTCACAAGTTGCAGTTTGGACCATTTAGTTGGTTCTAAATACAAAAATATAATTGTTACATATGTACTGAGGGAGTAGTGGATACTTGAGGCTCTTTACAGAGGTGCTAAGCAAATTATTTGCTGTTGTGGTTCCTTGACAATGTAGGTAGAGAATGAATGTTGAATATTACATTCATCTTTGAGCCAAAAAGGAAGAAAGCTACAAATAAAAATCTCATTTTTTTTGAGCATTGCTACTAGAGTAAATGATGAAAAAAAAATCGCAAACCAGTTAGTAAAAGCTATAATCTGTAATGGAAATGTGGTTAAATTTTTGGCTTGAATGAAAGAGCTCAATTACTTTGTAGAAAGAAATTCCTTAGCATACTTTCTTTTAAGGATGCATTTGGTAAGTTATTGATAGCTTTGAAAAATGCTTGTTTACCTATCTGAACATGCAGGAAAGTGTTTGTGTGATCTGTGTACTTGCAATTATTACAGGAGGAAAACATGAGAAGAGAAATACACACTATTAAAAATGAGCTGAATTCCCTTAAAGGACTTCAGAGACATCTTGAAGATTATCATCCTCCTCATGGAAATCAGCATTCCGAGCAAATGGAAAATCTGCAGGTAAGTGTCTTTACTAGCTGCAGTGTGTCTTGTAAAAATGCCAGAGAACTAAAGCTATGACAGTTTTTCTGATCTTGTCTGTCATGTTCACTGATCCTCCTTTGACATGGCTCAACCTAAAAATTCATGTGACAATGACCCTAAATATCACTGAAACTTACTGTACCCACAGAATGTTCTCCTTTCATCAACAGGGGTGCTTACATCACAGAAACCTGAAATAGTACTTCATTAATAAATTTTTACCTAACAGACAGCAGTTAACTTAAACAACCTATCTTTACTAAATCCTGTTTCACAGACATATTTTCCATGGATATTTGTCAAAACGTGGCCTATCCATTTGACTTCACATGCCTGTCAGTTCCCTGCAGGTGTGGAAGTAGGTCCACTTCTACTAAGAGGAAATTACTTCAGCTTCTCTAAAATCTGTAGCATGGGACAGATCAGAAGGTTGTTCTTATCAATACACAGGTTATCTAAGTTCTTCAGTTTTAGTTTCAAAAACACTAACCTTTATGTCACATAGCATCTTTAAGAGTCATCAAAGGCACAGCTCATCAGGCGGTGAATGCAGAAGGTAAAAGACTTTTATACAGTGCAGGCTGGACTGGAATTGAGCTTGGATTTTGGGTGAACCAATCCATGTTCAGCTCTAGGTGCAGGGCACACATGGGAAGTCAACAAGTGGTTAAGCACACAAAGATGGTCTTTTGGAGCCAAAGGAAGAACATGTAGCCCTGCAGCTCTTTGTTACCCCGTGATCAAACTGGATTGCAAATTCGTATTCCAGTTTTCAATAAGATTGAAAAAATTGGGCAGAGTCAGAAGCCATAAGAACCCTTCTTTGTGCATTGAGTGTGTTCAGTTGTTCTCTTCAGTATTGGTTATACCCATTTTCCATTAACTTTTACACACAAGTAATGATCTATCCTTCAAACAATGAAAAACTCATTTTTCATGTATACAATCTTGTTTTTAGTGTTAAGAAAATAGACACTAGGACTGTAAAAACACGTAACTGTTTTAAAACTAGTCCATGAATTGTCAGCAAAATGACAAACAGTAAAACTATTTTAGGATTTGGAAGAACTTAAAATCAATTTCTTCACAATGCACATACATATGTATGTTTATAGCTCACACACAAACATATGCATATACATGGCTGTGGTATGGGCTTAATAATGCAAGGGAAATTATACTTGAAATGATTACTCATTGTGCCAAAGCTGAACTCTACAAGGAGTAATGCAGATTGTGCATCTTTTAAAAATCACTGTTTCCTTGAATGGAAATGGAATATCAATCCTGTTTAGGTTGCAGAAGCAAAGCGATCAGGCATTCGTGATAAACAGTACTGGTGCTTACTAAGATAACCCCATGGGTTTGAAGGCAGAAAAGCTTAAAGCATATGCTCATAAATGCAAAAGAAGTCAGATGTCTTCCAAATATACATCTTACGCAGTCTTATGGCATATTGCCACACCACTTTGTGTTGTACAATCATTAGATTTCCAAAGCTAGGCAGGTTGGACTGAGTGGAACACTGCCAAGAAACTGAAGCTGCAGCAGATCATATTGGTTATTCTGATTTGTGGAATTTCACCTTGTATCACTAATGAGTCAGCATCTAGTGGCACATAAAAGGGAAAGGTGTTGGCTTGGATTTAGATCTTCACTTTGGTTCCAAGTGTTCTAAGGAAATATGCTTATACCTATTTATACACCTAGTGCAATCTGAAATCCCTGTGGTTATTTGTGGGGCATGAAATTCAGAATGTACTTAAACTTCTTCACACTGATCACCTCTGGAATATTTATTAAACAAAAGACATTTTTAAAAGAAAGGTACAATGTCAGACCTCATTACAGACTTGGACTGAAATTTAGTTTAACCTTATCATGCTTCACATTTAGTTTAATATAATTTGTAATTCAGCTGTGTACCTTATAGAATAGGGTTACACCCAGCAATGGCTTGCTGTAATTCTTTTGTGGGTATATATACAGGGAGATCTGGTTTTCAGAAGGGTTTGAATTTCATACTATGGAACAGTATGTTGAGGGAAAGGATATTTAGGGATATATGTGTTTCTTAGTTAGATTCTACTAAATCATAGTTTAAAAGTTTTGTTATTTAGGTATTTTTAATTTATTCATCTTGGACCTATTTTTTAAGGGCTGAACAGCCATTTGAATTTATTGAAAAGTAGGTTTCTCTAACCCATCTGAAAACCTGGAAAGGAATCATGAAACCTTTCTGCCTTTGTACAAACACTCTGTCCTGTGTGTTTCAGATGCAGTCACCAGCTCAGCCCATACCAACAAATGTGGTAAGTTCCACTGCAGTGGCTGTCTTACTCCTGTACAAAAGAGTAAAGTATGCAGGTGAAGAGTGGTGCTTAGTGGTTCTGTCTGAAGAAAGAGCTCCTAGAAACAAAACATTGTAAGATAATTACAGCTTTCATGAAAGAAAGTTTCTACTATTTGTATTCAAAAAGCTTGAAAATGTGATGCCAGTGCTATATAGAGCAAAGAAGCAAAATTACTTAAAAACCTAGAAAAGAAAAAGATACAGTATATACTATTTCCAAATCAGAGTGACAGGGAAAATAATGATAAAACACGAGGGAAAGAGAAAGAAATTTCAACTGAAACTGTAAATTGAGGTGGAGTATTTGGCAGAGGAAAATGATTTTAGGACTCTCCTCTCTTTGCCATGACTCCTCTCTTCCTCGAATCGGCAAAGCTGGAGCATCAGGATGTTTCTGTGACCTGTAGGAAACCGTTCCTGGCAGATTTGTGTTCTACATCCCCTACTCTGCCAGCGCTGCAACAGCCCCATTTTTTAGCAGTGCTGTCTCTGTGCCTTCCTCCACTCTGCAATATTCTCTGTCCTCCCCACACACCCAGTGCCCAAGCACAGTTCTTGTAACTCCCTCCCACATCCCAGCCTTCCTTCTGCAACACCTCCAGTCATCCAAGTATCTTCAGCTTTTTCCCACATCTTTTATGGACTAAGCTCCCTCCCACACCAGCCTACTTTTATATCCTATCTTTAGGGCAAGAGCCAGCACGTGCTCCTGTCTTCAGCTGCCAAACACTTGATGATGATAAAGGATGCATCCCCTTTTCCTTTATTTTGGTGGGATTTTATTATCTTCACTATTCAGGCTCTAGTTTCCACAGAAGTTTATTGACTGCAGCTTTCAAAACTGAACATGAACACAGATGCAGTAGTAGACCACTGATTTAGACTTTAGGCAGACAAATCTTTCAGGCTTCCATTCTTGTTGAATTTGGCTCAAATTCCTGTTAAAAAACTATTTGGGAAGAAATGAGGAACTGAATGTCTGGGATTGCAAATTCAGAAGCCTTATTTGCCTGTGAAATGAAATAAAAAGTCCTGGGCAGTTTGCTAGAAAAAAAAAAGTTTATATGTGCATGCATTGTTTATGTGTGCATGTGTTTGGGTGTAAACAGCAATCACGCAGGATTTTTCCACGTGGAATTACTGAGCAGGTCACTGAGTGGTCCAGCAGAGAGAGGAAGTGATCCAGTCACCACATGTACAACACAGATTCCTTCTACTGAGGAATGCTGTCAAATGTGTAACTTTGTGGACTGTAACATAGCAGGACTTGATTTCTTTCCTACTCTTCTAGGGTATTAGTCTGCTTTTTTCTTTTCCTCTGTTTACATTTACTTTTTATGTTGCAGGTCTTTGTTTTCCACCAGAATTGTAAAACCGATTTTAAATCTCAGTCCTGAACTTTTTACCTAATCAGTGACTATAGTAAATTACTAAAATACCTATAATCTTTTGTTCCTTCTTATGCTAGAGTGGTCAAGAACACTCAAAAGACAGTGAAATACAGGCTGTTCAGAAAGAAAATGGGTGTATCCAGTCTGTAATAAGAAAATATGGTAATTGTGGAAATGAAGAGGAAACTGAAGTGAAAAGCACAAGGGACCGGTCTTCAAGCATTGAGGAATTAAAGACAGAACAAAGTAATTTTCCATGGATAATAGAGATAAGTAGTATTGTTAAGAAAGGATAAATGTTTTCAGATACAGTGTAGGACAAGAGAGGGTTTAAATCCTGAATTAAACGGTCATATCTAAAATCTACAGAATGTTATTATATATTCTCTGCTCACTCAGTTTATAAATATTTTGCAAGTTACCACAGTACAATACTAACCTTACAAGATTGTGTGTGTAATATAAGATATCAATCTATTGATACCAATCCCAAGTCCATCTCTCTGGAATTTCTAAACTGTAAAAATAAAGCATTATATAACCTCTGGGTTATCAGTCACTAACTAGAGAATACACTCACTCTACAGATTCACAAGTTCTTGAAAACAGTTTTAAGGATGAAATTAATGTTGCTAGTCCTTGTGAAGTAAAGCAAAGGGAGGCTTCTCCCAGGAACACTTTCTGCACAGATACTGATTTAATTACTCAAGGACACACCTTGGAAATGCATGCCACTGGATGCAGAGAGGCAGAAGATGCAGGAACAACACACAGGTTACCAGATGAAAACAATGCAAATTTAGATCAAAAGTCATGGGACAGCACTGAGCTTTCGGCAGCACTCCACACACAAAGAGGGAAGGACTTTTTAGGCAGTGCTGAGACTGTAGGTGCTGACAGGAAAAACAGAAGTCAGGAGACTGACAAGGAAGAACTGTGCAATACTGCAGATGAATCAATTTATGCCAAGGCAGATGAAAACTCAGACACCAGACAGCACAACAAAAGTGTCCTTACACCTGAAGCACCCAAACCTGAGTCTGAAGCTGTTCTTTGCACTGAGAAGAGTGCTCTGCACGAGAGAAATACAGACAACCACCAAGCTAAGGAGCTAAGTTTTGGCATCCTACCTTATACTAAAGAGAATTCTCAGGCAGAATACCAAAAATGTAGCTTGCTGAATAGTGGCAATTCTGTAGGCAGTGGATTACATAAAACAGAAAAAAACTTAAATCTGAGTGGTTTACATAGAGATAAACTTCCTCTGGAACAGACACATGTAGATGCTGAAGGCAAAAATTATGACAATTCCAGAAACATGAACAGCACTGGTCTTGCAGCAACTGATGTTCAACATCCACCAACTGTTTGTTGTGATAATGCAAGTGGTGATGATGCTGCAGCAAAAGAATGCAGAAATAAGTCTCTCTTAGGTATTTTTCATTTATGCTGCCCAAAAACGGAGAGAGGAATAAATGCAGATGACATGCACAGCAAGCAGCCTGAACAAGGCAGTGCTAAACAAACAGGGAATGCTACAAAAACATGGACTTCAAATGTTGAGGCCAAATCTCCAGGAAAGGCTGATGGTCTCGAAATTGCTCATAAAACCCCCCCAACAGATAGGACAAGTACAGATAAAGTGATTCTATGTAAAAATGTTAACAATGATACTCAAATACACTCCATCAAAACCGGACATTCCCTGGAGATTAATACTTCAACAAATAACACATCATTAAAAGAGAAGAAAAACTCGCAGACTAGTACAGTGCCAGGAACGAAGTTTGCTGAGGGTCACCTGAAAGAATCATGCTCTTTACCCATGAGAACATCTGGAAATTTAGTAAACACAAGTGTAAGGTCATCCTTTGATCTTTCAACCTCAGATAAAAAAGCTGAGAAAACTCCACTATACTTCAATTTTTTACCTCTCGGTCCTTGTTCAAGAGTAAATCAAATGAGAGGTCAAGCTACATGGACTTCAGCTTCCAAGGAGCCTTCCCTTTTGAAAGACAAACCACCATGCTTAGTGGAAAACACAAACATTATTTCCAACACAGAGAGTCAAAATGTCAGTGAAAATGTGGACAGTGGAAAAGCAGGACAAGGTAAGAAAATAAAAGCATTAATGTTCTGAACCATGTAGTGCTTAGAAAAATTATCAGAATGGGAAATTTCTATACCTAAGCTTAGTGTAGAAAAATGTAAACCTGACATTTTAGTTATATCACCAAAAGGTGAGATTGCTGTTTATATTATACATGCAACTAAACAGCCTTTGTTAGCTTATCAATCAATTTGTTGATTAATTTTTTTTTCTCATTTCCCTTTGTGAAATAACAGCAGTGCAATGACAAACTGAATTTTGGTAGACATTTCTAACCCTAATGTAGAGCATATTCTATCAGGGTGCTGCATGGATCTGAAGAGCACTGAGCAGCTTTTGCAAATTATTCAGTGTTCTTATTTTGCATCAAAATTAGGGTAGATTTTGAATCAGTAGATGCTTCTTTGACAGGGGCTTATGGAAATTTTATTTTACTGTACATGTCTAATTTAGATGGACACTTAAAACCATCTGAATGTGCTGAGTGTGTGAAAGGACTTTATATTCTGTCAGCCCTGGAAAACATGGAGCTTTAAGTGCTCAAGGAGCTTTTTTAATCTCCTACCATTGAGACTTGGTTATTATTTTTTGAGCAATACTTTGCACATACAAAATAGTAAAGATGAACTTTATTCCATGGGTTTCCAGAACATTACTGAAATGTGGAAAAACTGTGTTTTGCAATAAAATGAGATGGTAGATTACCCCAAAACTGGAGCCCCGGGTGCTTAGATGTTTGCCAAAGAGCACGATTCACAGGACAGAGCGTTTGTGTCTATTTGAGGTTTTGTTTTCACTTTTGGCCCTTGAACATACCAAGAGCAGAGTGGACTCCCATCCTTAGTTTTGCAGCCAGTGGCAGACAGAAACCCAGCAGTGTGGTTTCTTTACATTGTTCTGTTATGAATTTAGCTCTATAGGTAATTTTCTGTCCTTGGTCTCCTGCCCGTGCACAGCTTTTGAAGTTCAGTTTCAGACATGTCTTTGTCCCTTAAACAGTAGCAGTGGCAGCAAGGTAGCAGGATCCTGATCTCAGATGGCACATTATTTCTTTTAATAATGAGAATTTTGGCATCTGTTTCAATAAAAGGAATGCCTAGTTACATGATGTTCTGCATGTATCTTTTCTGTAAGAACAGACAGTGCCATCTGAGTTTCTTCCCTGTGAGTTCCTCCTCATCTTCCTGTCAGAAACCTTGTCAGAAACCTTTGTGTATGCAAAGTACTGGAACTCCAAGTGACTCTGAGAGATCCATCCAAAGGAATGGGTAGGGAACTAACTCCAGTCCCTCAGCTGAGTTGCCTAGTGACCAGACCTCTTGAATTCCAGCAAACCTTCATGGTGAAGGTCTTGGTCTGTGTCCCAGATGTGCCTGATGCTGCCAAATTGAGACAGGTCCCTCCTTGAGCCTGCTGCCCTCTTGGAATGCTGCACCTCCATGGGATTGTGGAGAACCTCCCTGTGAGGGCTCCCACAAGTCACTGTGGTGCAGAGCACTGCAGCTCCCAGTGTTTGTTGTGCTTGGGGTTTGTGGTGTTTTCTTTGCAGATCTTTTCCCAAATGACAAACCTGCAGTGGGATCCATGTGGACACTGGACCTACATTTTAAGTTGTTTTTTTTGACTAACTGGAGCACAAACCATTTAGTCATATGGGAGACCTAGAGATGAAGAGAATGGGCGGAAGGGTTTAGTAAACCTATCTGAGGGAATTCCTTCTACTGCCTCACCACAGTGCAATTTACTATTCATACACTGGTTCCCAGAGAGCAGACACTCCACACCAGTAAATGAAGGAATGAACTGGGAATGGGAAAGATCTTCCTGGCAGATGATGAAAAAAGAAAACAAACACGTAACCATTTTTCTCTTCCTCCCAAGAGAAAATGTCAGCATTCTGAAATAACTGTTACAGAACCATGAGGTAACATGTATTTTCATAGGACAACAAGATTTTACTGTTGATACAGTGATCCACAGGCATCTGTGTAGTGACAAAACAGCTCCTGTCTGCATTGTGAGGAATTGTGAAAGCATCCTTGTATTTCCACCTTGCAAGGAATTTGATACTGGTCTCAACAGAATCTACTGGTGCTGCATAAAGCCTCTGAAGGACTGGAGACTTATACTTGGCTGTGATTAATCTACTCACCTGCCTTTCCTACCTTTAGTAGATGGCTATGGCCTGACCACCTGAAACATCAGATATAGCCATTAACAAAAAGATCCCTTATTTAAAATGTTTTTTGATTGTCTGAAAAGCTTTGTATTCATGTCTTTTATTACAAGTCACGCTGGATTATCATGTTATAATGGCATTAACTATGCATTTTATTATCATTATCAGAAGGTGAGTTTAAAGTAATAGTGCTTGAAAAAATATATTCGGTTAGAATATTTAGAATACATACACTTTCTATAAATCACTTTTCTGTCATTAACTTAATATGTGAAAATGAGAGAAAACATTTTTAATCAAAGTAGGAACATGCCTCATCTTTAGAGAAAAAATACATGAAGCATGTGAAAGAAAAAAATGAAGGTCAAAAGCCTACAACAAAGATCCAGTGACTTAAAACAAAAATATTTGATTTTTTAAGATCAGAGGTAAACCAGTTTAGTTATTCACAATTAGTGCCTGGAGACTAAACTGCAGTTGTTACCATTTCCTTTTTGTCAATCAGGTTCCAGCAGTTTGAACAGAGCTGCCAACACTTCGAATACCTCTAGTATCCAGCAAGAGCCCCAGGGAGAGCCTAGTGAAGAATGGAATGCTACAGCAAAGGCTTTTTATGATTCTTCTTTTCCCACAGAACATGTAAGTCAATTAAAAATATTGCAGACCAGACCTCAGTGAGCTAATTCCACAGATATTTGTACAACTGTACCCATCTGGATACTTTAAGGCTGAGTCAATCTCCGAAATAATATCAAAAGGGCAACAAGACACCATTTTTCACAATTAAGGTTGATAGAAAGCAGCAGGAAAAAGTCACAGCATATGAATCAAACAGATGCTAACCAATCTGTTTGGGAGGGGAGGAAGAGGCTAGTCCATTGTGTACCCTAATAAAAATCATCACCTACAGTAAAAGTAGAAGTTAAAGAAAAAAAAAACCCAAAGGAAAACAGTAGTATGTAAAAGTATAAAAACGTTGTTTCCTCTATTACTTGATAGGACCATGTCATTTAAAAAAGAATAAAAATTCAGCACATCTATGAATTGGAGCCTATCCATTTATCACACACTGTAGTTATGTGATGCCCTATTTAGAGTAATATTATTATTTTGTAGGGTGACATTATACAAGCATGTAAAAACCTGTTGTTTGCCAATAGCTCATCACTGCATTTTCAGATCTATGTTAGACTCTGGAGCTTGAACAGCTCTAACTGCTCTATGAGGATTTGACCCAATGCTGAATGTAAAAGTGATACAGTAATTTACAGCTGCAGCTGACCTTTCCTTTTTAGAAGAGGTTCTAGAGGCATTTCTCAGGTAGTTTGGGCTGTCTCTGGATGAGGTGTACAGTGGTTTCAAGTGACAAAGTTGGCTGACTTCAGCAGATAATCATGTCTTTATGCCATCAGCATCCACATTCCCTGAAATTCACAAGACTGATGTTTTGAATTACTCAACTTTCCTAGCCTGACTCTACTTTGTGAATGACACTGAGGTGGATTTTCTGCCAAACACAGTGGTGGGATTTACTGTGTGTCTCTTGCTTTTTCTCAGAGGTGGAGCCAGGAGCTGAGTGAACTCCACTATGTAACCTACAGCTGAAGCAAAGCTGTATTTCATTATCTAGTTGTGGTTATGTCTGCTTTGTCACCTCCAAACTAAAGCTCCTGCTGTGCTACTAAGGAAAAGCAGAGATGGGCAAGAACAGTGCCTTACTGGTTTCACCTTAGAATTTCCAAATCCTTAACCTACGAAATCTCAGCCTGCAATAATACAGAGCACTTCCTCCTTTCTGTGTTGGTGTCATTCTAACACCTTCTGTTCTCAGCTTTGTCATTTTAATGACCAACATAAACAAGCTGTTGGGAGATTAAAAATGGGCTTGACAGTTTTCTGCTGCTTTGTTTGCTTTGACTAACATGCATGATTGCAACTAGAGCAGACTGAAGCCTTCTACCATTTGGGTAATCTCGTCCAACCACAGTACAGTACTCTAAAAAGGGATAAAAATTATAAACAAATACTGCAGGTGCACTTATAATTCTAGTAAAAATATTAAGAACTGTTTTAAACATTAGTCTGTCCATGCTTCAGTACCACTGTAAGGATGAATAAACACCCCCAGCTCAGTTTAAACATGCAGTTTTCAGTACAGGACAGGTTCAGCCCCACAGATTGCTATTCCATGGAGATTTTGACTAATGGCTTGCAGTGAAGTATGATCTGTTTGTTGCTGAGGCCTTGGGGAAAAGCATGAGAGAATTAAGAGGTGAAAACTTTTACTGCTTAAATGGAGAAGTCACTTTCTCACAGGAAGGGAGATGCCAGTCATTACCGACCTGAAGTATCAGCACCTTCAGCTGCATGGCAGCAACCTCGCTACAAATGTAGTAATGAACAATTTGCATGAATTTTATTGTTCATATTTCAGACTGTAAGAAATGCTTGTACACTAGGGAAGGTAAGCTTTAGCACAAAATTAATGTGCTAAAATAAAGGTCTGATAAAGGCATAGTGCCTTAAGAGCTGGCTTGAGCATAGTTGCCTAATATTAAAAAAATGATTGAGCAGAGGGGGAAGGTCTCACCTTGTGATCCTTGCAAGAGGAGGCCCCTAGCACAGGAGCAGTCTGAGAGGTCACCTTGCAGATCCCCTGCAGCACTGGCTCTGTGCTGCACCTTGCTCAGGTGGCTGGTGCTGCATGCTGCTCCCCCAAGAGCCACACAGTTCCAGATTACAAGTGGGGAATTCATCATTCAAATGCAAGGTTTTTGCTCATCAGGCAAAAAACCTGTTTCCCCTACTGTGTTGCCATCTGGATAGATATGAAGTAGCTAACAGTAACATATCAGAGAGTAATTAAAACTATTAAAAGAACAAAAAGATCTTTAACATAAAAAAGCCAACCTATTACAGACCTTGCATTACTGATGTTTGCTTTCTAATCTATACAGTGGAGAGGGAGTGAACACCATAAAACTCATGATTTTGGGTTTTGTTAATCAAATGCTTGCATAGCAATAGAAATGTCAGTTGCAACATTAAACTCTTTAATTAAGCTATTTATTTTGCTAATCTGCATTCTAATACAAGCCTGTCTTTTTTAAATCAAACTCTTGTACCAAGTCTTACGTTAAGGTTTGGTTTATAAAAGCGTAATTGTCATTATCAAGTTTTCTAAATTAAATATGACACAAACATTTCAAATTAAAGGTCTTTTTTCCAGTTGATTTATTTTTCTGTTAACATTTCCTCACTTGCCTGATATTCAGCAAAAATCCAACAATCTGAACCTTTGTATGTGAATTTCACTGGGTTACCACCTGCTAACATCTGTATTCTGTCAGGTTAAAGATGGATTTGCTGCTTTACAGAACAAGCAGAAGTCTTCTCACACGACTGTCACTCCAGCAAGAAGTGAAAAAGCACTCAAAGGTGAGGAGAGCTGCTCTCTTCAGAACTCCACTATACAAAACCAAATAGGAGGAATGGAGAAATTACTGAATTTGGAGAGACTTCACTCAGCAAGGAAAAGAAAATATGAAGAAGGCCAGTGAAGATGAGTGCCAGGAGATAAGCATTCTTTTAGGCAGACAGATCACTTACCCAGATTTGTAGAGGTATTCCTACAGAATCTGGTCTATATGTGTAGCTTCATGTTTAATATAGCATGTTAACAGTTCTTATGTTCAAAAATGTATACAATTCCTACTCCTAATGTTAGTTCTGGTTCTGCAATCAAATTCAAGTTATTATTTGCTTTGCCCAAAGTTAGAAAGTTCCTAAGGTAATGTTTTTATATATGTTTAGTACAATTAAATAATTACTAAACTGTACCATTCTCCTGCTCCTCAGAAGTTTTGTCTGAAATAGTTCAGTTCATTTTCTCTGACAGACTGCTCATTCAGTTTTCAGGCAGAATCATCTCCAACTGTTTCAGAATACAATGGGTTCTGCAAACATTTACAACTACTTCCAGCAGTTCTAAGTGGCAGAACAACAGAAAAATCTTCTGCTTTCCTTGACTGCCAAATTATTTAAATATATCTACTGTAGTTTCTGTATCAGTGAGGTCTCTTTCAACACTGAAGGATCAGGTGTGATTACAGAGATAAGGCAGCAGATCTGACTTCATGAAGCTTCACTTCTATTGGGTCACATTTCTCCTCCCTTGGGTCTAAGGGAAATTTTCTCTTACTTTAAAAAATAATTGCACCATCGTTTTTCTGGCCTCCCTCCCTTCCTCCCCACACCTCCTGCAAAGAAAGGTCCCCATACTATAAAATGAACCAAAAAAGCATAACAGATATTGCCAGTTTCTTGTTGCTGATTATGTAAGAAAATCAACAGAAGACATTTTCCCATGTTAGTTTTATTGCCTCTTTTTTTTCTTTTTTTTTTCTTTTGTGTGTGTGGTAATTTAGAATATTTAGCTTCTTTAAACCAATTGCATACATTTTTTGGAAACATTCACAAATTGTCAAAGTTTTGAATAAAATTCGTCTATAGCAATATTACTAGGTCCAAAAAAATTCTTAGGTGTCTGAGAGACTGAGGAGACTGTTTTTCACTTGATTCAAATTTTGTTTCCAGGTGTTTAGAGTGTCATACAATTGCTGCCACTGCTGCTTTCCAAAAGTCCGATGTGTGCTGTGACTGGAGAAGTAAAACAAAATTGGGAGAAGATTACTAGAGATGTCACACTCACCTAGTCATTCTTGTACAGCATTACTTTACTCTCATGAGCAAATAGGAAAATTGTGATTTTCTCTCTAGGAAGGGCTGCACTTCACCAGTTCAGAGAATTCTGTAGCCTTCCCAAATATATAATGCAACAACAGTCATTAGTATTCTTGTCACTAGTAGGTCATTAAATGAAATGTTCTGGAAAGTAGGACTCTTTCATTAAATAAGCTAATCACATTCAGTGTGAGCTTTAATAAAATTATGATAAATAGCAACTATTTAACTACCAGCAACTGATAGGAACAATACCTTGCTTCTAGTTAGAATATTCTACAAATGCAAGTGAAATAATTAGAACACATGAAGTTCTGCAAAATGCCATGAAGAACTGTCTTACCTGACAACGACTTTCCTCTGTGTCTGATCTATTTTGCAGTACACCATCTTTGTCTTTACAGCTGCAAAAAAAAAAAAGCTGTTTGGAGCAACATTTTCATCACAGTGCAAAGGTATTAAACTGCACAAAAATGGTTCCAAATGAGATCAATACAAACATAAGAACACAGCAGTTCACTTCATCTGTTTTGCTGTTGGTTTTAATGGCCTAGTAGGCAGAAAAGCAAAATGATGTAACAAGATGAAGGTCATGCACGAATCCCATTGTTTGGTGCCAATCTATTAAAGCAATATCCTGTACAGATTTTATGAACTTCTCTCCCCTACAAACACATCCTGTTTTAATGACAGCAAACAAAACCAGATGACAAATTAAACCTGCAAACAATTTATTAGTCCTGTAAAGAATTACATGAGATACAGTTCCTGTCACTGAGAAGAAAAACACTGGTTAAAACACAACAGTTGGGCCTGTCTTTAAACGTGAAGTTGTGCAGCTTTACCTTGTAAAAAGCCCAGGAATTAAAATTAATATTGTTCTTAACATTCAACATTAGCTTAGAAGACTATAAAGGTCTTGTTCATGAGCACTGTGTGCAGAACCACAGCTCTTACCATCAATGACAAATGCTTCTACATCATCAGCCCCGATCTGGAGTTCCTGCTGCATTGTGTCAAATGAGATTTCTTTGTTCTCTACAGCCATTCCCATGAAAGTAAGGAGCCTCATCTTGGCCATATTGTGTTCATGCAACAAACCTGAGGAAGAGTGGTGATAGTTTAACTAATCATTTAATTATAATTAATTCACATAATTTGCTTTTCATGTTATTCTTACTATATATGCTTCCAACCATTTAAAATTTATTTCACATTGAAATATATTCTACTTTTCCTTATCAACAGGTTTTTTTTAGGTAAAATATCAAATCCCGCATGAGTCTTGTCTTTTGCTAAAATAACAAGTTTCATTGTGAATTCAAAATGTATTATCTACAAAAGTTTATTTTTTGAGCAGTAAAAACATCACCTCAACAGAATCTGAGGTGGTGAGAGTGCAAGTGAACTTCTCAGTTGCATCACCCGGAAAAACAGCAATGCAACAAAACGGAAAATCCACGGCTGGTTATGCCAGACATCTTCTGACAGCCTCACCATTCATTCTCCTGTAGCTTCTGGAAAATAAACCTCTCACAGTGATGGTTCCAGAACATAATATTGTGGTGCCAGAAGAAAGCATTTTGCTATTGAATCTGTTTGTCCACAGCAAAAAAGGCATCATGAGGCCCCTGTAAGCATCCAGCGTGGCTCAGAGAAGTGCTGCTCAAAACCAGCAGAACGGATACTGAGGTCAGGTTACATCTTTTATGTGATTGCATTAATGCCAATACAAGGAACTGAGCCAAGGCCTTGCATGTGTGAATCAGAGACCATTTTCCTGTAAAAAACATCTAGGTCAACCAAGTTAAGTGACTGAGATGAAACAAGGCATTTCTTAATCCCAAGGTTCATGAGGTACCAACTAAGATCCAGTGGAAGTTTCTTAAAAATGAGTGTCAATCTTTTTGTTCTAGAATGACATTATAAACATTCCCATAGCTTCAGTAAACATGTAAGTTTGGAATTTACAACACCCATACACTAGCAGGGAAGCACATTAGTGCAGGACATCATGTTGTGTTAATTAGCTGTAATTATGATGCAGGTTCCCTATTTGGCACGGATTCAACAAAAACGCGATCACCATAATTCATATGAACGAGGAGCACCAGCAACTATACCTAACTGGGTTTAATGGAACTCTACAAGCATCAAAAAATCAATTAGCACACATTAACCCTAATTAACAAATGCAAATGAGATGCTGATTAAGTTTGCAAAGACTGCTGATAATACCAGATTAACTGTGGCCATGTTAGGGCGATGCAGTTGACACAGATAATGCTACTGCTGGCCTAAGTTGTCAGCATTAATAAAACAACAAATTGTAACAAACTGATGCTGCCTGTAGGAGCCTTCCTGCACAGCTTTCCTGGGCCACTTCTAACTGGTCCTGGTCCAGGAAAGCTTACAACTACAGCCCATGCTCTACTGCCACTGGAATCCTGTTCTAAACAGCCTTTTAAAACAAAGGTATTTTGGCAAGTTATTAAAAAAAAAAATCTCTAAAGCACGGTTAAAAATCTCATTGCTTTTGGGAACAGATTATTTTTGAATGCCTCATCTAATAACTGCATTGTTGTCCAGACCAAACTGCCCTCGTTTTCCAAAGCCGTGGCTGAGCCACTCAGCTCCCAGCATTCCCATCTGTGCTGCCTCCAAATCTCTGCTTGTCCAAAGACACGGAGTTTCTGAGCACACCACAGAGAAATCAATCGTAAGTGGAAGCTAAGACTGTCTTTCCAAATAGTTACACAGGTATTTAAGGATTTTACTAAGATCATATGAATCTTAGATATACTGGAAGTTCACACACTGAATTAATTCATGGAGGAAAGCACAGACACTGGGAGGCAAGGCAAAAGAAACCACAACTGAGGATTATACAATTAATGCTACATAGATGTGTAATTGATCTTCCATAAATTTATTCAAATATTAGTGTAACAGCAATTTCAGCAAATACTTCTGTGGACAAGTACCCAAAAGATACACCCCAAACCTACTTTCCCCTGAGGAACAAAAACAAGATGTCTGCATAACTAATGATCAGATACACTTATCCCATACACACATTTACAAGCTACTGAAAACCTACTGCTAATTTCATCCACCAAAAAATCCCATTTCCACCATTTTAATACCCAAAGTATCACCATTTTAAAGCCCTGAGGGCAATTATTCTAAAAATTGCATCACACTCCATTTAACAAAATAATGCACGTGTTAAAAAGCTGCACTAAACTCTGTTTTAGCAAAACTATGGCTTTCCTCAAATGCATCCAAGGCAGTGTTTAAGTGTCATTTGAAAATCAAAGTTATAAAAAAAAATAAATTGTATTTTTATGGAAACATTTATTCATTACCAATATGTCAAAACCTTAATGCAGTAATAAAAAAATCTGCATCATTGAGCAATTTCTGCATTGTCACTGACCCCTGTCCTAAAAAGCTGGAATATAAAAAACGTAATTTTAATGCATGCAATAGCTTATGAACCAGTGCTCCTTTGAAACAGTCAATTACACATCAACGGGGGAGTGTCAAAGTGTTAATTACTACTCCTTTTTTCCACAGTGTGTAAATAAAGAGGGTGCTGACATTAACATTCCATCACATTGCTTCATGTGATGAAACAAATTAACTGGGACAGACTGTGGCTTGCTGGGTCTAATGCATCAGCACACACACACACACACACACACACACACAATCTGCATGCTTTATCTTACTGCTCAGAAGTATTTGCTGTTAGAAAGTTATTCATCATTAAAAAAATAGATTTATACAAGCTGGCAGTTTCCTCAATGCAGTTGTGATCTCTGGCCTAGCCTA
The DNA here is from genome assembly GCA_008694505.1 of Cyanoderma ruficeps. Lineage (NCBI taxonomy): Eukaryota > Metazoa > Chordata > Aves > Passeriformes > Timaliidae > Cyanoderma > Cyanoderma ruficeps. The sequence goes on from VZDJ01000452.1 coordinate 595,775, forward strand.
GAGTATGGATGTGTTAAAACCTTTCAGGAGGGGAGTTGTAAGAGAGAAAAGCAGTGGGTAAAACAACAGTTCTCTTCGAAAGCCATAAACCAGCTTGTTTTCAAAGAGTAAACCACAGTTAGATGGCCCACAACTCACAATCTACAAAAGGTTATCATCTACAAACCCTAATCTGTTACAAAATTTCCTTGCTTCAATACATGGATTCAAACTGAATTACTCTGTGGCTTCCATACCTTAAACCACGTAAATTGTCAGAAATGTAACTTACCCAGGGAGTCAATGAAGTCTTTGTTGTTCTGATAAAACTTGACATAGGATGCTAGTTTAGCACTTACAAAAATTGTCAAAAGCTAAAAGACAAAAAACAAACACGAGAACAGCTTAAATGGTATCTTGATTTCCCTCTTTGCAGGCTGGACAGATATAGATAAAAACCACTTTTGAAGACAAAAGTAAGTTGTTAAGAGCTGAAATTCTGTCTTCTGTCAATAGATGTGGGCAGTCTGGGCTGAGCTTACTTCCTTTCCCCAGACTTAAGATTTCCTACACAGAACTCATGTAAAGGCAGGACTCTTAACTGAGTTTCTGAAACTTTGAAAGGGAAACATTTCACATGCAATTTTAATTTTGAAGACTGCAAAAGAAATAGCACACTGCAGCTCAGGATTACTGACACAGATTGCTATTCTAATGGATTTCAAAAGACACATTAAAACAAAGCAGTCTACTGCTATCAAACCATCTCACTAAAAACAAAGTTACTTACATCATGAATAAGTTCTCCTTCCAAAAATTTGACTGGTTTTAAGGCAAGAAGATGATCAAAGAGAAAGGTATTTGGATCCTTCAATGCTCGTACAATACATCTGATGAGAAAAGGAAAATGCTCACTTTCAAAGCAATACAGTGCTTACCTTCAAAATCTTGGACTAAGAGCAACTCAATTTGCTGTTCCTTGCTTTCTAGGAAATGCACAAGGGTTTTCAATTATTATTAGAAGTAATATATGTCACATTCCAATTTTAAACTTCATTTTACAGGTGGAAAAAACCAAGGAACAAGGGAGCATTAAGTAATTTGTTCAGTACCCCAAATGAAATGTGCCAGGTGGTCAAACCACAGATCATCCTACAGTTTACATCTATTCATTTATTTCCAGCACAGCCTGTGTTCCTAGAGGTATTTTGACTGTGCTCCAAAAATTTCATAGAATTGTTTTGGAAGATTTAATTGATTATGTGACAGAAAACAGAGAAAACACCAAAACCAAACAGTGCAAGACCCAGGAGTTATCAGTTGCAGCTCCAGACTAGAAGCAGGAACTCCAGATGAAAGCTTTTCTCAGCAGCAGCACATGAAAAGCCTTGGCTCTCTCTGCCACACAAGGACACCAGGAGAACCCAAGCTCTGCATGGACACAGCCCTGGACACAGGAGTTCTCTCAGAGGGAACTCACTGCAGGCTGCTCTAGGGTAGCCAGTGAAATCCCCACTTATGCACAGACACTAATTTTCCAAAGGAGTAATCCTCATTTTCCTCCATGGTTAAGTATAAACAACTCCCTTGAGAACTACTGGCAGTGCACATCTGGCAGAACTTAAAGAACTAATTCCTAAGAAAAATTGTGATAGTTAGAACATCAAAACAAAGGCATTTCCTCATTTTGGCCAGTGGGGAAAATGCACTGTTATGAATCAATTTAGTCCCAGCTTGTTCAACAGGTCAGCTTATTTCTGTGCAGTTCACATCCTTTGTACTTGCTCATAGAGAAGACAGCAACAATGCTTTTTCAAGAGAAAGTGCTATTGGAAAAGAATGCTCACAGTTAGATAATGAAACAGGCAAAAAATAAAACAATCTGAATTAAAGGATTCCAGTGCAGCTTTTGAGTGTGCAGGTGATGCAAAGAAGCCCTTACCCAAGGCTGATCTCTCTCAGCAGTGACCAGAAACACTCCTGTGCACTCATACGCTGGAATAAACCTGGCTGCTGCAAACAACCAGACCTACTGCAGACTGCAGACACAAACTCTTCACTGAGTCAGCAGTGCTACACAAGAGCCCGTGGCAGGGCCCCTGGCCTGCCAGGCCATTCAATACTCTTAATAGTAAGGGGATCAAAATCATTTGGAAATTGAGGAAAAGTTACTTTTAAGGAAACTGGGAAGTCAGTATTACCTGTGAGCATCAACTCTAGCCTGGGAAGCATTGTCCTCCGTGTAACTTCCCAATAACTCCACCATTACTTTTGCTGCAGTGTCACTGTAGAAGAAAATAAAGTTACCTCAGGATTGCTGAAAAAATAATTTAAACAAGACACTCAAATATTTAAATAATTCCATTATGAAGTTATAGGTCAAATTAAATTACAGTTGAAAAACATGTAGATGATCCATTTTAATTCTAGTGGAAAGAACAAATTAACTGGATGTATTCTTTCAATTCTTGTTCCACAAAATGTTTATCTTCACCCTTCATTTCATTCTCTTAAACTGATAAATTACCTGCTGGCTATGGAGAAAGCTCTCTGAGCTAGGAACAGCTTTATATGGTTCACTAGAATGCTCCTCTTATGCACATCTGGATTTAATCATTGTGCAATAAGTAGTGCTGCAAAGTTTATTTCAAATGTAAAATGGCATCTCTTAAAGAATATTTATGGTCAGGAAAATGACTGTATAAAAGCTGCCCTCTTCTTTCACAGAGCCTCTCTTCAAGTATCCAAGTGAAAGGCGCTCATTTTATTGATGAAATTACACAGCCAGCAATGAGACTGGCTGAGGCTGCTGTGAAGCAGCTTCCAGCACTGCTCTGACAGACAGCTTTGAGACACACGGCTCCTCAGAAAGCTGAGCAAACCTACAGCCTTGTCTACCCAGATCATCTTGTAAACAACATCAATACTACTGCAAACCATCTGAGATGGTTACTGTGTCATTTTAATGGATTTTCATTTATTTTCACTTAACAGTTTTACCACCAAGGCCAGCAACCGCTGATGCTTGTTGCAAAATTTACAACAAATTATCCCACGTGGTCTAAAAGCACAAACAGTTTTCCTTAAAACAAAACACTGCAAGAATGAAGTTTCAATTTGCATTAATGACTTAGGCCAGTGGCATAAAGTGCACAGGGAAGAACAAACCAACACAACATGCCCAGTATGTTCTATATTGTGGTGGAGGTTTAGCCCATACAGCAGCACAGGTCTGAATGGTTTTTGTAGTACACTAACACTGTCTGTATATGGGTATTTATCTGAAATCTCACCATACCAATGTTTGACAGCCACTCTATAGGGTGAAGCTTGTTCTCAGAGAATTTACCAGACCTGAGAGACGTGCAGCCCAAATATTAAGCCATCCTGAGCAACACCCAATATCTATATATAATCTGGATGCACATTTGTCCCCAGGCAGGGGCATTTCCTACAGATCCCAGCATTCCAGAACCATGTTCAGGGATATAAGCTTTAATGAAACATTTGTTTTAAAACTCTAGCATTAAAGAGGTCAGTTTATGTTTTTGCCCTGGGAACCAACATTAATGTAGATGAACTGACAGTTCTGTATCAGTGAAAAAAAAAATTAATTTAGACAGCTTTATATATGAGAGAATCCTTTTGCATGGAAATCAGTCTGTGACTGACTATGATTTTAGTACTGGTGAAATCTCAGCAAAACTAGATGTTCTAGGAGAAAAAGGACCGGTTTAATACAGGAATGGCAATATACAGATATTCAATCAAAGATGCTCAGCTCATGTGCTATTCAACCTAAGAATACACAATTCCTTATTTAACTGCTTTTCAGCAGTTGTTCTTGTGCCCTTCAGGCTATGTTACAGTTTTCTGGCACTTTTCCTCTCCTAATCTTTCCCTTAGCAACAAAAATTGAAAACTATAACTTTACTAATTTCAAATAGTATTTTCAATTCCCTGCCTTTTTTTTAATTAATATTATTGTTTTTAAGTAGGGAAAGAGTGGAATTTTTCACTTGTATTTCTAGGAAACAACAGAAATGCTACAAGACATTTACTCCCAAACTTCGTGTGCTAAGTTTTTGTGAATCTCAGCAAATATGGCAGGTCTTTAGTTTTATATTCTATTCAGTGTTCAGATTACTACTGTAAATAAGGCTCTTTCAAGCACTAATACAGTTCACTATTTAACCACAGCTTGTTGTTAAATGTGTCTCACCTAAGGTGCAAATGTGAACGTTTTTTCTAGCAAAACAGCCTGAGCAAGTGCTCTTGGCTCCACTTGCCAGTCCAGATGCAAACTTGACAAAAAGCCAGTGAGAGCTGAAGAGTGATGGTAGATAAAAGGAGCGAAAAAACCACAGCAGAGCATTCAGAGACCTAGTGAGATGTTGGAATCTACTGCCTCTACATCACATGATATTCAACTGAACTAAAATTAAATGAAACAATTACTCTGCAGGTGCCTGACATGCTGAGCTTTTTGCTACAAGTATTAATAGCCAGACTTGCCGGACCTGTTTGAATTTAACTTGGGCAGGGCCAAAGCTGCTGAATCCTGCCAGCAGAGATCAGCTTTAAACTGCATCAAGGTGGCTGGAAAAGGTTTGATAAAACAAACTTTCCTTTCTTACCACACAACCTCTGCACATCCACTTTTTAGGAGCTACCAATCTATTAACTACCCACTGACCCACTGGGAGAAAGTCTATTAGCTATGGAAAACCACCTCTACTGCCACACTGAGCAATGTTAAAACATAAGCAAAGGAAAGAATTCAGCTGTCTTTACCAAACTAGTTCTTTTCCCTTGATTATAAATCAGCAAAGGTAACTGAGGTATGATTTTCATCACATACTTTTCAGTTCCCACTTATCTTCCCATACTGCTAGATAGAGCAACATTCCTGAGTGCTACAGCTGGAATGCTGCTGTGAGTTTCCCAGACTATTGCAAACACTGCCCACTGATCCAGGAGAGAACCAGGTCAAAGGTGCCTGGGTCACTTCTTGTTTTCTCTTCTGGAGAGAAGTGCAAGTGCTCTGAAACACTGCTCTGCTCAGTGCACAGCTTGCTGCAACCCATGGTAAGGACACCAAGTGCAGGAGCCATCTCTTACAGGGCTTGTGGAAGGTTTAACTGGCTGTCTTAAAAATCACCTATGGTTAGCAAGCAAAAACCATTTAGTACAAGGTTACTGGTAGCAGTGGAATCAAAAACTAGAAGTTTAATCCACTGATTTGATAGCAAGACTAGCTAAAAATAGCTGGGTATTAAGTTTGGGAATGAAACTAGTTAAATAAATCAACAGGATGGGAAGTGAGGAAGAGTAGGAATGTTATCAGTGTAATATTTCTGAAACAAGGTAAGCACTAAGCAATGGAAAAGATCTGTGACTAACATTTCTAAATTTATTATGACCATCTGAAATCTGCCATATGGAACTATCGATGCAAAAGCATTTGAGTGTTACAAACAGGAATTGCCAGTAATGTAGCTCACAGAGTAACCACTCCATGGGGATTAATCATCCCTAAATTGAGGTTAGTTAAAAATGATCCTGCTATGCTGATGCAGCATTCCCAGGCTACAATTCCAGCAGGGCAGAATAAGCCAGCTGTCCTGACAGAAGGAACTCTTCTCCACCTGTGACAGATTCACACTTGCCTTTTTAAACCCCCAGCAAGGTCATGTCCCCAGTCCAACCCCCTGTGCAGTCACACAAATGCCCACACCAGCACAAACACAGGTACTGGCAGCTGGAACAGAGGGTACAGGACAGAACTTCCTTTTGCAGCAGTGCAAGGTTATGCAAATGCTGAAAATGCAAGTGCAGCTCTGGTCCCAGAACTGTGAGTCAGCAGTGGAGGGGCCTGATGCTGCCTCAAAAAAAAATTAAAAACCACCTTGAAAAAGTAACTCAGAAAACAGAGTGGAAGAGCAGCCCCCACATCCCCATCCCAAACTGCAGGGACAGGTTAAACAGGTTTGAGCTGTTGTGGAACTACACCCTGAAGCACTGGACAGCAGCCCATCTCTGCAGCCCTGGCCAGGGCAGTCAATCCACTGTATCATTTCTGTAAGATAAACTGATGACAGCTCTCAGTTCAGACCTGCATTAATTTACAGGCACCATACACGCTGGATTACTCTGCATGCCAGAAGACAGTGGTCTGCCAAGTTTGTTAGATCAAAGATGCTTCTTATGATCCAGGATAATAATTCAAAATGGCCAAGCAGGTAGTCTCTGGACATTCATTTCCATGACTAGTGGAAAGCTCTGTCCTGAAGGTAATGTTTACATAAAAAGACCGATTCTGTTAGCCACAATTGATAAGCCTTCCCACATCATTAAGTAAGAGACAGCACTACCATGCACTAAAATGTCAAAAGTGCAATTAAATAATAAACTTGGCATAATGCTACAATGCACTAAGATGATTATTTATAGAAAGGAATAGTGATACTTTGGGAGTCTGTGGTTTGCAGCTAATTCACTACTAACTTTAATATTATTGAGAACGCTGGTTTAATACAAGACTGCTTAAAAATATTTCTAAAAACCCCAGAAGTGTATTTGGATTGTATTAATTTTATAAACGTGAGAAATACTTTCCCTACAAATCACCTGTAGTACATCAAAATACAGAGTTATCTAGTATGTATGACTTGTCTTTTATACCTTTTCTTGCAGTCTACTAGGACATCATAGAGCAGCCTCAGGAGAGTGTGCTTTTTCTCTGTGGCCAGGTTCCAGTCAGAAATCCATTTTCGGACCTAGGCAGAATACAAGTGAAAAATAAGCATCCAGGAAAAGATTAAAATAGCACTGCAAATACTTCTCATTTTCTCCCAAGCAGAAAAGGATTAAAAATATCTTGCACAGAGATTTCTCTTTTAGGTCTTCCAATTATCAAGCTCCATTGCCCCTTGTCCTATCACTATTTGCCCATGTCAAAAGTTGCTCTCCCTATTTAATGAGCCCCCTTGGAAATACTGCAAAAAGGGCATCCTGAAGCCTTCTTTTCTCCAGGCTGAACAATCCCAATGTTCTCAGCCTTCCCTCACAGGAGAGGTGTTGCATCTCTCTAATCATCTTCATGGCAATTTCTCTAGGCCCTGGCAATTTGTAAGGGGTGGTCTGCTCTGAGTAACATTTAGGGACAACATGCTTCATACAAAGGCCACAACTTGAAGGGTCACTTAATTACCTGATCTAGTTCAGTTGGAATGTACTGGATGGCACCACAGGACGAGGCCACTTTCAGAAGGCTGCAGTACACTGTGTACCTCACAGGAGTGTTCTTGTCCATGCCATGGAAGAGATTGCTCAGGCTAAACCACAACCAACCAACAATGGAGTTACAGAGGTTTCAAACAACATTACTGGAGTACAAGTAAATGTTCTTTTAAGACACATGCTGGTACAAAGCATCTGGCAGCACCTTACATCCATGAATTGTGACAGCTTCCAGTCTTGTAATCATTTTCAGCAAAGCTGAAAACTATGCATATTAATTTTATTTTGTAATACCCAAGGGGAAAAAAATATTGGTACTTCTCTTTTATGACAGTGAAAAGAAGGTAGAAAAGAGAGTGCTTCCTGCAACACATTAATTTAAAGACACACAAGATAATTCTTCCTCTTCAGAGGCACAATTACTTTGTCAAGTTCACCATCTGCCCTGTGCAATACTTACAGCTGCAGTCTAAGGGACGGGCGCTCTCCTTCCCGAAATTTTACTAACTTCTCACACAGGTTTTCAATCAGTGCTTCTTGTTTGTCAGGCTCCAGGATCAGAAGCAGAGAGACAACGCTGTTCATCACACTCTCCACATCTGCATAAACCAAAACACACAGCTGTTTGAAACTGCAAGCAGCAATCAGTAGCTACCTTGTGCTGGATATACTTTTGATAATAATAATTCATACTTTTGGTAAGAATTACCACTTTGCATGAGCAAGAGATGTAAAAGAGAGAAAATGCGAAGATACCAACCTGGATATTATTCATCAGAAAGTATCAGAGACTTGGCTCAGGTGGGCTTACATCAACACACCTCCATGGAAGACAAGAATTACCACTCTAAGGTCAACACAGAACGTGGTATTTGACATCACACTTGCTCTGAACTCTCTGTTTACACACAGGAGAAATCAGAGGAACTCTAGGTTCCACTCAGTGCCTTCCTCCTGCACATCCAGGGAGCTGCCCACAGCTCTACAGTGGAACAGTAACACCTAGTGCTCAAGCACAGTCAGACATTTCACCAGGAGCACAGGGAACATGCCCTCAAGAATAATGTATTGCAAGGTGTAAAAACAAGGTATTACAAACTCTCCCCAGATCGTGTTTTGAGCATGATGTTCCATCCTTTCTAAACAGAACCACACCAGTTTTGTATTTTGTTTTGTATTTTCTTCTCAGTCTGCCCAATTATCAGTCAAGCAAAGGCAAAGAACAAAATTCATTGCATATGGAAAATATTATCTGAGCATCAAAATGACACCTGAGCATCAAAAACTCTGTTTTACAAACAAGTCTCTACGCCCTCACTACAAGCAGAGTCTAGCTCAGCTTCCAACTTCTTCAAAGAGAGCTGGATGTTTGGAGACAGGAGGGGCAGAGTACATGCAAATATTCCACGGCAATGATGGAAATGTGCACTTCCAGTTTTCTGAAGATGTATAGCTTTTAATGCTACAGATTTCTAAATTCTGCCAACTGTTACTGGTTGAAATCACCAATGGTGACAAATTTAGAAAAACCAACAAGACTTAAAGAGGCAAACCTTTGTCATCCTCTTTCAGGCACACATCACACACTTCAATAATCTGTGCCAGGTCCACATGAAGTCCACCTTCAGCGTTTTCTTCAGAGATCTCTGCTCCTTTGGATTTCAGGTAAGCTCGCAGTTCTGCAGCCTTAACAAAGAGAAAGACAACACATACAAAACAAAACAGTTGTTTTGTGAATAACAAAGTCAAAGTAATTAAATTTCTTACAGATGCTGCACCTGCTGTGACTGAACAGACCACAGATCTGCTGGGCTTTGTCACTGTCAATGTGTCACTTACAACTGGGTACTGCACTGCAGGCCTAGGAAGTTTTTGTGACAAAGACACTTTCTCACGAATTTTTACTCTTTCACCCTCTGCAAACTTCAGACAAACATTAAAACCATTTGCTTGCTTCTTCACCAGAAAAGAAAAAAGGTATAAACAAAGCCGCTTTAGAGAGGGCAGAACTTTGTCCTCACAACAACAGTTTCTAATCTAATTACAGAATGGCTTGGGCTGGAAGAAACCTTAAAGAAAAGATCATCTTGTTCCACAACTCTGCCATGGGCAGGGAACGTTGTACTAAACCAGGCTGCCCAAAACCCCATTCAACCCGGCCTTATAGTGTCATGAGCTGCCTTCCACTGTTGGGACTCAAACCTACGCCACAAGGAAATACCTTTCTCTCAGCAACAGGCCTATTCATTATAATTCAGGGCTTCACCAGCAGAACCATAAACCTTCAGAAACCATCTGAGGCCATATAACTTTTGGCACAGGGTACTTCTGACCAGGAGGCTGCTGTGACATTCACATCTCGTTCAGTGTCAAATCATTTTGGAACCAGAAGAAAAAGTTAAATGCCCTGGGACAAATTGCTGTCGTGAGAATGTTTCATACCAGCTGCCTGATGAGGCTGTACTAAGGCGAGTGAAATCCGGGCTGAAGGCTGGTAACCATGTGTGCACTTCTTGAGGATTAACAATGTGTATACACACACATTATACACACGTTGTCCATACATGTATATGCACATACATTCTTCAGCGACATTGGGAACAAGCAGCCCCCGAATCCAAAGGCACAACAAAGCAGCTGCTCAAAGAGAGAATTCCCACTTCCCGTGCCTGCAGTACCGAGAACTCCCCAAAACCCAAGTAATGCCCATATGTGAACCCGTTTTCTTCCCCTAAATAAAAAGCAGGGCTGAAGAGCGATGAAAACGAAGTGCCGGAGAGGCGGAACATTGAAGAGGGAACAGCACACACAGTGTTTCAGCCATTATGTTCAACTTTCTCTAATCGTCTGCTCGATCTCTGTACGGAGCAGCCCAGACGAGTTGGCGGAGCGCTCGCGGCGCTCACGGCGGGGCAGGTCCGGCCCCGGCTGCCGCCCCCCGACACGGCCCGGCCCGCCCCCCCGGCCCGGGGCGGATGGCTCCCCGGGGGCGCTGACCTGATCCTCCTCGGTGATGTCGATGAAGGCCGGGACGCTCATGGCTCCGAGCACGCCGCGCTCCGGAAAGGCGGAGCGGCTTCCGCCACCGCGCCAGGCCGCGCCGCTTCCGCTTCCCGCCGCCGGGCGGGCGGGACCCGCGCTCCGACCGCCCTGCCCGGACCGCCCTGCCCGGATCAACCCTGCCCGGACCGCCCTGCCCGGACCGCCCTGCCCGGCTCGGCCCTACCCGGCTCGGCCCTGCTCGCTCCGCCGGCCGGGAGCCTGGGGCTGACCGGCGGCGGCTGCGGCACCGGTGCCCGGCCCCCCGCCTCTCCTCACACACACACCCGGTCCGCGCTTCCCCTCACAGACGCGGCCGGCCCCCCTTCTCTTCACTCACACACACTCCTTCCTTCCTCCCCACTTAAACCTGGAGTGCTTCTCGCCTAGTATTTTTTCCAGGAACACGTTAAATAGCAGACTTCGCGTAGGTGTGTCGGGAGTGAAACGTGGTGGGTGGAAGGACAGCAGTTCTCAAACGGAGGCTGGCCGCATTTTCTTTAGTTTGGTTGAACACCTATGCTCACACTCCACTGAGAAGTGAGGAGCCCTGAAGTTTTCTGGTCAGCTTTGATAGAGCGCCAGGAACACAGGGTGACTTTCCCCGTGCCCAAAACCTAAAAGGAAAGCCAAGAAAAATCGTAGAATAGCTAAGGTTGAAAAGAACTCTAAAATCACCAAGTCCAACCAGTAACCCAGTAAGTAAAGACTGCTGTACACAAACCTCCTTATTTTGTAAACCTGACCAAATCACGGCTAAACTCATTTATTGAGTCTAATAACAAGAGCGGGGTTTTAACACCAGGTTCTGAGTCTCCACAGCGCTGAGCATAATGAAACCCCTAAAGGCCCACACTGCCTTTATTGAATGGCATGACTCTGTTTAGTTTTAATCATCTACGTGCTTGTGTAACTTTTAGATAATGCTTCAACTTTTAATTTTTCCATCATATGAATCCTGCCTAATTAGTTTATTCTACTGTAGGCAGTATTTTTAAAATATTACCCCTACTGTAGCTGATTAATTATCTTTCAACCAGAATATTTTAATATTGTCTGGCTGATAATCTTACCAATATTTTGTATTTCAGAGGTCAGCATCCTGGAAATTATCGATAGGTATAAAGATAGGTCTCTCCTTTGTGTGTCTGATCCAAAGGGGATCTGATTTTCAGAGAATGAGTGTGAGCATTTTTAAAGTGTAGCTGACTTTCCTCTAGTACTGCTCAACACAGCCCTGTGACAGTAAAGGTAACTGGTGTCCATCATCCTGGGGGGATAGGGATACGTCACACATTTGATTTTCACACATCTTTAGGAGACATTTCAGGTGCTAAAGCACATACCTGTTGCCAATTTATTTTCTGGAATATTGTGCATGCCTGCAAGCTGCAATGAGTGCCCTATAGATCCCATGCTGTGTCTGAAATAAATTCCTCTGCAGATGCCTAAGCTACCTCAGGGCATATAAATGGCCCAAGTCACACAGGGGACTCCCAACCCCAGTGTCTATTTTTGTTCAGGCAGTGCACCCAGATGGAGGTTTGTCATGTATTATTCTGAATAGACGAAAATAAAATAACCATGGATCACATTGGGTAGACAGGACATGACTCCAAAGAGCTCTGCTGGAATATCCACATATGGTCTGTTGCATGATACTTTATTTGTCCCAGAAGAATTAAGATGATAGATGATAGCTGGGGTTTGAACTTGTGCATCAGGAAGGCCACTTTGAATATAAAGGGGGCAGTATGTGTTTTGTGAAACTACCGATGCAAAGAGGATGTAGTGGAGGAATGGCTTTCAGTGTCATTGCAGTGATGGCATTTCTGTGGAAACGAGGCCGTTGTTTATAGTCCTGTCTGCAGTTCGTGAAGCCTGTTCAGACACGGGGTGTGGATGGGGCTGAAGCAAGGGAGCCAGAGGTCCCTGCAGAGGCTGCCAGGACTGGTGCTCCCAGTGCTCCCAGTGCTCCCAGTGCTCCCAGTGCTCCCAGTGCTCCCAGTGCTCCCAGTGCCCTGGGGCAGCAGGTCTGCAGGGCGGGCTGCCACCTCAGGGACACCTCGGAGCGGGAACCAGAGCAGCTCACTGGGACTGCCGGACGTGTGCGAGTCTGACTGTGTCTGTGTAACATGGGGAAGGTCTTACCAGCCGAGTAGGGCTTAACTGCTTGAAGGAAAAAGAGGAATTTTGGCCGATACGCACTGTAAATGGTTTTGTTTTCTTTCTGTAGGCTAACCAGAGAGAGGTGGAGTCTAAAGAAGTGACATTCTGTCCTGTGTGCTTTGAACGTGGTGACTGAAGAAAACAAAGTCCTGTAGGTAAGACATCTTAAAAAGGGGGTTTGTTTGTTTGTTTGTTTGTTTGTTTGCTTGCTTGNCTTGCTTGCTTTAATGGAGGCTCTTTGAAACCAGCACACGGCTTTTGAAAATAAAGTGTTTAGACTTAGAAGCTGATCCTCTTTCGTTAAAGGCATTGATGAAAATTATCTTCTCCAATACAGAAAGGAAGTGCAGACTCTATGATGGCGTAATTATTCCTCTTCAGAATCCCTCTTATTTGTTTATTATCTATTTATTTATTTACTCGTGTGTTTTTTACCATTCTCTCTGTAGGAGAGATGAGAGTTGAGCGGTGTCTCGAAACCGTGTGAGGATGAGTGGCCGCTGGGAATTTCAGGCTTTTCGCTGTCGGTGCGATCCGTTTTGTGCTGAGTGCCCTCTGGAGGTCTCGGACACGCAGTGACTGTGCCGGAGCCCTTCAGGACTCCTTCCCTCAAAGATTCTCCCTCTCTTTTTTTTTTTTCTCATTTGCGAGAGATATTATAGCTGACCTAAACGAACAGACCACAGCTAAGTCAGCTCTTTTTTTTTTTTTTCTCTAAGTCAGAATTACGGCATAAAGGTTACTCAGAAGAGGTAAAAAATAATTTAAAACTCCATCCTAATTGCCAGACAGCCAAACTAAATCTGTTTCATATTTAGGAGCTTTGATTAGCTTTATCAATGTATCGAAGTGTGCCTCCTTGCTTATGTTTCTGCTTTCTCCCTAGTTCTCATTGAGGCTAAAGGGAAACTGCTAAAATACCCTTTGAGCCTCTTCTTGCAAGATATCTCAGAAATCTCAGAGGAAGCCTGTTATCCGTATTCTTCCAGCCAAGTTCTGTAGCCAGAGCAACTCTGTATAACTTCAATAAGCATAGTAACTTTTGGGTGCTCATCTGGTTTTCTTGTAATCTGTAAATTCTCCACTTTTGTCCACTTATTCCCCTAAGTGTATCAGTTAAAATAAATACCTGCAGTTGCCCTGGCCAGCACACTATCTTCATTCAAGATACGTATTAAAATTTCTGACTTGAAGAAGCAAAATTCAATACTGCATTATTATTAATAATATTGAGTTCTGACATGGAGTTTTGCCCCTGAAAAGCATTTAGAATTTTTATTTTTTGACTCTTGATACACTTATTTTGCTGCTAGTGTAGCAGGTGTTTTTCTTAACCATTTTTAAGGAGAAATCCTACGTTAAGAGGAAATGAGCACTCAATTATTTAAATTTCCTGAGATTAGAGAAAGAACACTTTGCCAAACAATGCCTCTTCACTTCAAAACCTCTCCCCATAAATTATGTTAGGGGATCTTATTAAAAGTCTTTAAAAATTCCCTATTAAAAATGGTTGATTGCAGTCCAGACCATCACAGCTTTTGTGCTTTCAGTGAAATACCACAGCTGTCGCAAAGAAATATATTGTGAGACAAAAGGTTTTGTTTCCTTAGTCATAAATTATTTTTGTGATATCTGAAGTAAGATAAAACTTTCACTTATGTTTGAGTGAAGGAAGATTCCAGCGATAACTTGTTCAAAAATCTATAAAAAGAATATAAGAATGTAGATCTAGATAGCAAATTAGAATCAGACTTCCTTTTTGTTTGAGGAAAGCAATTATTTCTGAAGTCAGTGAAGATTATAACCAGGGATAATAGCATAACTTTGCAAAGCACTGTGCCTTTATCTCAGTAGAACCTGAAGCTTTCAAGTCTGACCTTTGAGAACTCTACAAACAGAAACCTTTCGTTTTGAGCAGTTTTAAACCAAAGTTAAACAATAGGAAGTAGTCTGTTTGCTAATTGTACCATATTATATTATGCTATAATATAATACATTACATTAGATTACAATAAAAAGTAGACCTCTTTTTATACTTAAGCATCAAACAAATTTGTTTTGACCATATTTGTTTTTCTTCTAGCAAGTGAGTTTTTTTCTGTGGAATTCTGCATCTCTTTAGAGGAGAAAGGGCTGTTCATGCACTGAACAGGCTGTGAAATGTTTGCTGTCAGGACTGAGTTCTGTGTTCACCCAGTCAACAGGAGTAGAAGCATATTCCAGGTATGACCTGTGAAAGTAATGAAAATAGGAAATGACAGCTTATATACTAAAAAATATTTGTCAAAATCTTTTGCCAACTAATTTTGAACGAAAGATATATTAGGACATTCACAATTTGCTCATCCATCATTGTTTTATGGATAGAAGTCAAATTTCTCAGCCTCCTCCCCTGCTGGTTATAGAGATTACTGAATAAAGAAGTACAGCACAGGTGCTAGAACTCAGAATTTGAGACATTTCAGGTTACATATGGAAAAACTCAGTGTGCATTTTCTAATTGCCAATAACATTAATAACTAAGCCAGTTGTTGTTACCTGGTGCCATCTCAAGAGTTTACTGGAATTTGTTCATTTGTAGATTTAAATCAGGAGTGTACAAAACAAAAAATGCACGATGGCCTTTTCTTCTGTTGTGCAAAGAAAAGTGGAGTGTGCAGCCTTGATGCTTTAGTAAGAATCATTACTGTAGCCCCCTACTTTTTTCCTTCTGAATGATTCTTCTTACAAATCAAAATTCATCTTCATGGTGCTTTTTTCATGGCAGCGTGTGCTATGCATTCTTTGGGTCAAACTTGGACTGAAAGAACTGTGAATATAAATATAAATATAAAATAATCAGCACTTGGGAATTATTTCCTTTGTGAGGATGAAGATAGGTGTTCCATATCCCATATACCTGGGGCAGGGACGAGGTGGGTCAGGGATTTGTGGAATCAGGAGCTGATGCACACCAGTGTGGATGAGATGCCTGGAGCACACCATTCCATACTGCTCCAGCCATTGCCAAAGGAGGTGTGGGGCATGTGGGGGTCAGGGGGGAGCACCTAAAACCTCTTTACCCTTGTAGGGTCTAGCTCTGTGTTCTCACTCATGCTGAATGGCCTTTTACAAGTAATCCCACTGATGTCAGTGAGACTTTTCTGTAATAAAATGCTGTCTGACAAGAATATGGATATCAGAATCTGGCCCTGCTTGCACTAATTCCATTTTAATGAATACTTAAGTGGAATTGTTATTAAAAAAGTCTATTTCCTAATATTCAATAAATCAAAACTATAAAATCAGCTTGCCAGTTGTTGCCACTCTAGTCAAAGCCATTTTCTCTCGTATTGAAAATAATAGTCCATACTGTCTCCATTCAGGAGGGATTAATTGTAATACTTTTATCTACTTCATAAGATTTATTTCTAATAATGAAGAGCAGAAAAAAGTAGGGGAGCTTTAAGCTTTTATTGTTTTTATTAAAGCAGCATAGATTCATGAGATGTTCCACAAACACGGAATTCTCTTAACAGAAGCATGTTTCATGAATGAGCAACTTCAAACCAGAGTTTTAAAAAGTCCGTTTCTCTGATCATATCCATTTAATTTTATAAGAAGGAGCCTTGGGCACTATGTGATAATGCAGGGATACACATTAAAACCTGCTAAGATTGTGTAGGCTTGTCATCTGATGAAGATTATTTTAGCAGTGTTGTGCTGTGCTGCTGGGGAAGCTGCCTGAGGTCAGTCCCCACTGCAGCAAAACAAAGTTGGGTCTCCACAGGGTAAATGTTTTGAGTTTGAGGTAGTTTCTCCCTACACATGGAAGAGGACTGAAGGGATCTGCTGAACTTCCTTCATCCACACTGAGGAATGGGAAGTAAGCCTATGATGCTGTTTGACTTCGGTGCACATTAACCAAATAAAAACAGAAAGCAGTGAAGGGAGGGCAAAAAAGAAACTGAATTCACTTAAGTCGACGATAAATACGCTGTTGTATTGAAAGCCTGGCAGAAAAATCCTAGCACAGTATTGTTTCCTTGGAATTTGCTAAATCTTTGATATCCAAATGTTTCACGAGGGTGGGGAGTATTCAGTTCCCTCAAGATGTTCTTCTAGACAACGGGCCAGTTTTCTGATTTTATCCCTTTCCACATGCCAGGTTTCCAGAGTCTCTAGCTTTGATGCAGTCCTGTAGACACCCCGATGTGGGGCTGAGGATGCCAACTCCTCCATCGCTCTGCGGCAGCCTACCAAGTTGTTTTTATAAATTACACATTTTCTCCAGCCATAAATATTGTTCCTAAAAGGGATACTGAAATGAAGATAATATGGCTCTTCAGTAATAGGTCTTCTAATGTCAGCCATTCTGTTTAAACTGTTCAATTTTCAACAGAATTAAAGATCTGTGCAGTATATTCTACCTCCTGCAGACTGCAGTTGTTAAAAGAAAATAAATCACTTAAACAGGGTCATGAGCAACAAAGGCCAATGTGGGTTCAAAGTTTACAGGTCTCTGCATTTATCAGGTAGAAATATGCTACATTTCACTATTTCATAAAATATCCTTTTATGAAAAAGCCATCAATTTTGCATGGCCTACTAAAACTGATTTCTCAAATGAAAGAAATGAATGATGACACCAAATCAAAAAATCATTTATGAGTTTATATTTTTGCAAGACCACCATGACTTTCACATACGTTTTCAATTTTGGTAAGGATGTGATTATCATGTGGATATGTTTTACTCCCACCATTTGTACTAAGGGATCTGTCAGAACTGTGTACCCTTCCTTGAGCAGTTCAGGATTTGTTCAGATTTTTTCATTAATCTATAGTGGGTTTTATCCAGTGATCGTTATCGTTTCTGCACATTATCTACAGGCTTTATGGGTTATATATAGATATGTATAAAATCACATCTATCATGTGCAAGTTCACATTTAAACTAAGGCTGCATTTAAATGACTTTGTCATTTCTCAGAAGTTTTTCACATTTCTGTGGAATGAGTTTTGCATGATTCCTGTCGCACACTCTACAAAACATCACCTTAATGACATATTTTTAGTTATCTTTCTGGTCTTTCCTTATCTTTGCCATGCTTCTTCCAGGAGTCTCCAAGCTCTTTAACCAAAAGGACAATTTAGATACTTGAAAACAGTATTGTACATTTATATTTCAGGTATTGAAGTACTACAGTGTAGTGGTTTGGGGCAGGAACAATATAAGAAATTACTTCTCATCTGGTAATGACAATACAACAACCAACATGCTGCACTGGAATAAGGAAAAGTGATTTCTGTTCTGGGTAGATGCTGTGGTCTCCCTTTGGGTCTGCACAGAGCAAATGAGCTTTGGCCTTTCCAGGTCTCCAGTGAAAACAGACACAAACAAATGAATATGATTTATTAAGTATCAGTCTCATAAGAAGAAGAATGCATGGGGAAGTTAGTCCAAACTTTTGAGAAAGAACTTGATGCTTGGGTTTTTGAGAGGAGAATTTTGCTCCTTTTGCTATGGAGTTCATTTTGCAAAAAAAATGTCATTCTTGCACTTGTTTTTTAGGCACAGTTTATTTAGGAATTATCTTTCTTTAACTATCTCTGATTCAGTGATGAAAATGCAAAGTTAAAGAATGTTCTGTGCTTCTTTTGTACCTGGGAAATTAGACTTTTGGTGAAATAGGGCATGCTATCTAAGCATTTATTCCTATCGACCTTCTCTAGTGCTCCTAGGGGAAAAAAAAAAGAGACAAACTCATGGAAAGAATGGAGTTTAGTTGCAATCCTTGGGAAACCCTTTTTCCAAGTCACACACAGAGTGTTTGGTGCAGAGTTGCACTGTGGCTGGCATTGCTTTCCTGCAGCCTGTTCCTGGGTGAGCAAGCTGTGAAAGACGGCTGATGCTACCATCAAAGACTCTGGAGAACCTCAGATACAGTGAACACTGGAACATCTTTCAATGAGCACTTTGTGCCACGCACTGAGCATCTTCCCAAAACAAAACCTATCTAGTCTGATTCGACCACAAGGTAAACAAAACATTCTATTCGTTTGGTGATGACCTTAGAGCAAGTGTTGCTGTTAGAGCAGGCAAGATAGGAAGTTCTGGATTTTATTTTTTTTAAAATGAATTCCAGAAGAATGGTACTTGCAAGAAATTTGAGGGCTTCTGTCAATGTGTTCCTCAGAGTATCCTGAAAAAAAAATAACAAAATTCTGTAACAGCTCCCTCAGGTGCCAGAATGATGCCCCCAAATCCACAAACTGGCTCAGGAGAGCTCAGTGCGCTTTGCCTTCACATCTCAGTACAGAACTTTGTGGTACTTGCAGTCAGGGGCCCGTGGCTGATTCATGCATTAAAAATGCTCAAAGTAGCTGGAAGAATCTGAGGCCGTGTGCATAAAATGTAAAGAGCTCATAACCGTGCTTGAGAAGCTGTTCATCACTTAACGGATTCTCTACCTGAGGAAAAGCAGATCAAGAACTCGGCAGCTTTAGGTGTCAAAAAGGCAGTTTCCATTCTAAGTGGAATGGAAGCTTTATCTTAAAAATATCTTAGAAGCACTTTCCCTCCCTTTGACCCGTATAAAATCTGTGGAAACCTTATTAAAAGTCCAAGATATAGCAATATTTTTTCAAATGGCTAAGATAGTCAAATTCCATTCTGGTGACCGTCTCCACTGTAAACAGTGTGTAATCTTAAATTTGAAGAGGAAGTCTCCAAAGAAAACTTAATTAATGCGTTCTGTAAGTGCCTGCAGTTTTGCAAGTGCGTTAGGATGGTCACACAGGAGTGTGTCATGATGTGTCATGTAGTTTGGTATGCTGCATCTGATCCTGGCTGTTGGGGGATCACTTGGAGGATGATGGATGGAGCTCCAAAGCAGCCTGTCAGAACAACTTGTCCAGGGAAGGCAGGGGAAGAGGGGTGGAAAGGTTCTTCATTGTCTCTTCTTAGCCACTGTCTGACATGCCGTGAAATGTAAGCATAATTTCCTTCTCTAATAGAACATAGAATGTTTTTATAATCTGTCATTGATTACCAAAGTGTAATCGTAAGAGGTCTGTAGCTGACCCCTTGAATCACACTGCTTTTACAGTGTTTTCAATTGCGGTTTTATTAAAGAGTGAAAGATGTTCTGCGAGGACTATTGAGAGACATCCATTCCGAAACGAGTGGGAAGCTTGTCTTTGCAATGTTTTAAATTCCACCTCCAACCCTAGTAAAGCCAGGGATTTCACCAGTTAATTACGTGCTGTTACATATGTAACATAATTTTATATATGTTGTACATAAAGCAATGTATATACGTTGCTATATATGTATACATACATATATATGTACGTATAACGTGTACATAATTATGTGCTTCAGTTTGATTAGAAGACAGGTATAGTACAGACTAAATACTGTAGTATCTGTTTTCTCTGTATCTTTCCTTGTTTGATCTGCTTCTGCTGCAAACCCCCGTGGCCAACAGTGGTCCTCTTCATGACTGTCTCTGCTCATGAGGAGATCTTTTCAGACTTCAAGT
Source organism: Cyanoderma ruficeps (assembly GCA_008694505.1). Taxonomy (NCBI): domain Eukaryota; kingdom Metazoa; phylum Chordata; class Aves; order Passeriformes; family Timaliidae; genus Cyanoderma; species Cyanoderma ruficeps. The sequence continues at coordinate 615,729 of VZDJ01000452.1, forward strand.
CATTTCTCTGTGGCTCTGCCCCTCTTTGTGCTAAAGGCCCCTTAAGTTGTCTCGAGGCAAAGGTTTTGAAGGATATACCCCTCTCTCAGGTACCACAAGTACAGCGTGCTGCTATTGTATGAAACGCTCACAAGTGAGCAGAGGGATCTCTAAACCTAAATCTGCCCTCAACCAGGGCAGCTTTCTGCTTCTGAAGAATCCACCTCTCACAAGGAGCTACACTACTGTTGTTATTCTCCCTTGCTCTTTAATTTTAAAAGCACAGTGATACGTGATATGTATTTCTCCTGCTCTGTCCTCAAGGACATACTAATGTGCTGCTGGGTTGGAAATACTTTCTTTAAAAATACTCAAACTCTGGAAAGCTATTTTTTCAGGATAGCTGCAACCTGAGAACATCTTTTCTTAGGGAAAAGAACAGTTCAGAAACTTCTTAACCATTTAAATGCACTGTGAGGTTTATAATTAAACTTTTTTTTTGTTACAATAAATATAATTATATGAGCCGTGTATTTCAAGTACATAATGTATAATTATATTTTTTCTTTATTTTCTGAAGAGTCAATTTTTGTGATAAATCTCATTTTTTAGAAGATGTCTTTTAAGCAAGCTTTGTCTTGCTGCTATGATTTGGGCATAGGAACTACTCTTTGTATTCTTTTTTTTAAGTTTACTGTATCCTGATGTCCTTCTTGTCTGAGAAATATCTTGAGGAAAACATGAGGATCATGGAATCAGACAATCGCAATATCATCTTCAAGGAAGGTTTGCTTACTTGTTGCTGCTGCTGAACTTGATATTGTTCACTGCGAGGCAAGATGTTGAGAAGTGCTACTGGACAGTTTCAGTTTAGTTCCAATTGACATTTTCCTTCGAATCTCATGTTCCTGATATTAACTTGGCATTCTGGAAAGTGATCATTTTTCACTGAATAGCCATGGTCAGGCGTAATTTGCACTGGTGAGTAATTTTGAATGTAAAAAACATAGAGAGGGACGTTCTTCCAAACTCAGAACTGTGCACTCAAAGAGACCTTTAATAGAAACAGCCTTTTAAAAAAACCTTTTTCCTCCTGTTTTGCATTTGGCTGGATTTTCTGTCAGTTGCCTGGTGTATTGGTGGAGTTCTACATTTGGTCTCCCGCTTTCCAAATCATCAAGAAAACTCTCTGCTTAAAGAGCAATTATGGGGCTGTGCGTGTTCAGTCACCCGGTGGGTTTGAACAAAAGTCATCACTTATGTCGCAGCGTGTGTTAGTTTTGTAAGTGTCGTGTGAAGGCTGACAGAGATCACATTTCTGTGTTTTGCTGCTCGGTCCAGCCCATAACCTCCAGAGGTAATGGATCTCTGCAGAACCTCTCTGGAGCAGGTCACCAAAGAGTGCAGGATTTCAAGAGCTGATGCACTTTTATTGCTACAATATCCTTGTCATGGAGGTGATGGGGTTTGGGCTGTGGTTTCAGGTATCAGTGTGGTTTTACATCTAAGGCTGAGCCCTTTTGATAAGCTGGATATATATATTTTTTAAAGAGCTTTTTCTTTTGTTCTTCGAGATGAATTGCTTCTAAGTAATAGGCTTCTGAGTGTGCAGATTCATAAATGCTGTAGTGGAAAGACTAAATGCCTGTACATGCAGAACAGCTGGATTCCAGCACTGGCAATGCTGTTACCGAGGACTCCAGGTCTGACAAACTCCTGTGAGAGGCACGAGGAATTTATCAGAGCACGGCTCAGTCAAAAATTACATGAGTTTGTTGAAGAGAATGACACCTACAACCAGCCACAACCCTGGGCCAACCACAGATTGATCATGCTGTTGGCAAAGTTACATTTTCTCTGAAGGTATGTTGTGAGAACTGTGGTTGCTGTGTTTTACTCTTGGAACTTACAAGTGCTTGCTAAATGGACTGGGTCTCTGACCACTGAAGCCCCAGTATAGCATTATAAAAAACAGAATAATCCAGCCAACTGGATGAAGTCCCCTAAAAAATTCTGTTTATTGCTGAAAAAAAATAAATCCCGTAGTTATTTTTCCCCCTTTTTAAAAAAGGAACATGATAGAAGCCTGGGGTTTACAGGAAAGTTTTGAAGTGTGTTTTATTACATGTGTGTTCTACAGTTCTTTATGCATGCATTTCTCTACTCATTTCTAGTGCAGCAGAAGGCAAGTCTAACCCCACTCTTAGAGTTACAACAGTTCAATTCCAGTCTCACCAGTGGTATTCAGGTTCCCTCAGAGCTGCCCTCTGACAGCTGTGGGGTTTACATGGATGTTCTGGCATGATTTGGGAGCAGTACCAGGGTTCACAGCAAGGCACTGTGCTAAGAAATCACAGTTTTCCATGGCTCCTTGGGCCCACTGAGGTCCAAGCTTAGCTTCCATTGCCAGAAGCCGTGGCCTTCCCACCAGGACAATAACCCTGCATTAAATCCAACATTTCACCAGTGACTTCTGATTTCGAAGGTTTCCTCTGTGCTGTTTTTCACATGGATTTCCAGATGCAGTACCCCTGTTATCCTGACAGATTTTCATTGTCATATCTGTGCTTTGTTTGTCACAGAGTGGAAGACTGAGCCCTCGAGGGCTGTGTGCTGGGTGTACAAGTCTCCAGGCTATTCAGCAGGAAGAAAATCAGGGGACATGCATAGTTCTTTCACTGAGAATCGACATTAATGGGAGCCCTGAAACACCTATGACAACAGTTTTAACTGAAATACAACAAAATTTGAAGGGTCGAGGTCTGGAGCCAAATGCTTGGAAATACTTGAAGGTTATTTTCTTTTGAATTGTTTTTCTATAATTTTTGTTGAAAAAGAATTTTTTTTCTGTGCAATGTAGTAAAGGTGAGGCCTATAAAAACTTGCTTCCCTATTTTTGTGTTAAATGTGCATGTTAAGGGTTTTTAGTGGCACTGAGTCTATTTTATGTGCTCTTTAGAAAATAAGAGATGAGGACTTTTAAAAGCTGTTGTTTTTCTTCACTTCACCTTCATTAATCTTATTTAGTTTCTGTAAGAGGCTATTTTGTGAGCTCGACCGATGGGTAATGTTTTCTTTTCCAAAGTTCATGATTCTTCTATTCAAATCACTAATTTTCACTGTTACACTCCAGTGGTTTAGTGCTTCCCAGGCCTCCAGGAATGAGTTTAATTAGCAATGCTGAATAAATTCTGAGACATGATTCATCTTTCTTGTCACTCAGATCTAAGTAACAAAATTGCAATTTAAAGATGTACTTAAAAGCCTTGTGAGAATAGATTCTTCTGTACAACTGGGAAAAGACCCAGATGTAAATTTGGAAATGAGGATTTTACCTGGCTGCCTGTTTTCAATTTAGCTAAAAGATACAGGATTCAGTCATAGGTCCTTGAAGTCCCTGGTATATTGTTTTACAAATACTGAGCTATGAGCTGTACTTGGCACATACATTCCAAATTAAAGCTCTGCATTCGGGCTTTTTTAGATGAAGTGATTGACTTGACAAATTTCAAAACGATCCTAGATTTAATGTGGTTTAATTTTTAAAGTGATTTAATTTTTAACGTGATTTCATTTGTCTCCATATTTTTATATTTTGGACCGAAAACACAGAAGGAAAAATGTCATTCTCCAGTGATCCTAACTGTTGCAGTGCAGAGGTCCAAATTTTGTCTTTTTCTCTGAAGCAAGAGAGGGTGTATTTCTGAGACATAGTGTCACGAGGGGAAAATAGGGAATGCAGGAGGGGAAAGGAGTGAACTCAGGAAAGTGATGTTTGTGTTTCAGCCCTTGTTCTGGCGTGTCCCAGTAGGCACTGACAGCAGCACAGAGAGCAGTAGGATTTTTCCATGCTCTATCTCCTTCTGTGCACAAGGATCAGAGCATTTTACACCATCAGTGGATGATAACTCTTCCTCAGAACATCAGTGGGAAGATTCAAATGTAGTTTTCCAGAATTTATAAAAAGAGATTGAAAGAGTAACTTGCCCTAGGAGAGCTGTAAGCCAAATGAAGCCGAACTGCCTAAATCCCAGGTCTAATTCTGAGACTACTTCCTCTACTCCAGCACATGGAGCACTGTGAATAAAAAATATGGATTGTTTAGCACCTTTCCTGTGTAGGCACAAAGAATTTAAGGACAAATTGTGGCCGTAGCCAGTTCCCTGGATTTTGTCAGATTCAGACAGATCCCGAATGTTATTTTAATGTAACCTTAAAAGAACCCCCCATGCTATTAATTTTGTATTTATTGCAGTTACACTGACCCTAATGAATTTTTAAAAATTAATTTGACAGATGTCACAAATATTTTCAATGCAGTTTAACATCATTAAATATAACCTTTCCTAGGAAAAAAAGTTCTATGAAGTGAACATACAGTGAGTGCCAGTGCTGGATTCTGGAAAGTGGTGAGTGTCACATAGGATTTAGAACACAAAATGTTAGGGAGTAATGTTTATGGGGCAACTTTACAAGGTTCTCCCTGCCATGTCTCATCAGTACATCTCACCTACAAAGACAAGCTCCTCTACAAGGGACTCTGCATATTAGTTCAGCATTTAAGTATTGTGTGTAGCTGATTATGCCTTCAGAACCAAATTCAGTGACCTTAGGAACTTTTTTTCAGATTTTAATTTTTTTTTATTTTATTTCTTTTACTTTGCTCACACATGAGCTTGGAGGGCTAAACGGACCTTCTGAAAAGGAAGGGTTATTCCACTTCCTTGGAGACATGATCTTATTTTATGTGAAGCCTGCACAGTTTTTTTGCACCTGGTGGACCTAGTTCTGCTTGGAAGAACGACAGAGAATAAATCATAGTTCCTTATCTTGTATGTGAACTTGTGGAGCAGTGCAAATACATAGTTATAATCCAGGCCATCAGAAATATAAAATGAATGATTGGAGGACTGGATTCTACTGGATTCCAATACTTTATAACCTTTAGAGCATTGGTAGTGTCCCCAGCTAGACAAGCAAACCCTTCCAAAGGCTTATAGGACTATACTTAATGCTCTCTTACTGCCCTAATTTATGATTGTTGGAAATTCACAAGCTGTGAAATGTGTTGGTCACAGAGCTGATGGCAATAACTTCAGAATATGAATGAGAGCATCTGGGTTGCTATTTACCTTTGTTTCACAAAGTCAGCTTTTTATCTTTGCATCATTTAACCCCAGAAATATGGCTGGGTTAGACAGGCATGCGGAGCCTTCTATGGAACAGAAGGTTTGCTTTCTTTAACTTCACTAGCTTCTTCTGTGAAAAAAATTACCTTTGGCTGTTCCTCTACAGGAATACAAAGCAAATAAAGGTAAATAAAAATAAGCAGTAGCTTTCCTCTGTAAAAGCAAAAAGGTGATAAGACTCAGAAATTCTTTATTTTATATTCACGTTATAGTGGCTTGGGTAAGGTGAAGGCCCAGGCAACAAGCCTGCATGGCACTCAAATCTCATTTAAACCCCACTTTGCAGACTTCCATTAGTGCATATAAATTTTGCTTGGTTTTAGTTACAGATTAATTACAGATTAATAACTAACTTTCATGCCTTGAAGTTTCAGTTTCCATTTTTGTCAAATGGCGGAGAGATTGTAAATCTTTCTCAAATATTTGTCAATTGCCATGAGGTTTTGTTGGGCAGAAAATTATGATATAGAGTCTTGCTATTGTTCACCAAAAATGGGAACCTACTGGAGATGGTTAGTTACTCTGTGCTAAAACTCCTTTTGTGTTTGATGTCCAGAGTTTTGAGACTAAATAGGGGTATCTTGGTGTAATTTAATGGTCTGTGCTATATGGGAGCTCAAACCAGGTAATGACTCTGGCTGCTTCAAATATATGCCAGAAAAAGAGGAAACCTTAATTCTGTGGCAATTGGTGAATCTGAATCAAGGCACTGATACTTTTTGATATCCAAATCACCATCATTCTTTTACCATGTTGTGACTGGACATAACATCCCAGCCTGCATTTGTTTGCAAAACTTCTTGATACTTTTCTGAATCGATGGGTTGGTATAAACAAAACGTAGAGACTGACACCATATCTTATTTTCTGGCCTTACCTCACTTGTGTCAGCTCTGCTGAGATGATACTAGATATTATTTGTGATGAATCCCCTTGGTTGACTTCACATGTATTTATGGGTACAATTTTGATTGCTTGAGTGCTACTTTTACTGCCTCCAGGCCTCTTGGTATGACACTTTATAAGTATAAAGCACTGTGTTAAGGACTGGCCAGCTCTAAAGAAGTGGACTGAGGACAAAAAAGATAGAAATAAGATTTTCTTGAAAAAGGGAAGGAGTTTTGCATCGAGTGAGACATGTAACTCTTCCCTTTCACTTCCAGACAGGTCCTGTCTCATGGCCAGCACGGAAAACATCTTCCTCCTTCCTTTCTGAGCAGCAAGTTTTACAGGCCAGAAACAGTAGTGAGCCAGGGCCTGAAAACCTTAGATCAAAGGAGAAATGTTCACTTCTGGTGCCTTGACCTAGGTTTGGGTTCAGGCTGTTTGTCAAGCTGGAGAGAGGTCTTGGACTAGATCATGCCAAAGGACTTGGTGAGTGCAAGTGGTGTGAGCACACTGGGGGTCCTGGTGGGGTAATCAAGAGAGAGGACAACACAATTTGTGCTTTGGTGTTTGAGAAGTTAAAGATAAGGCTAAGCATTGTCTAGTGCCTTGAGGAATTGCCTCTGAGCATGAATGCAGAGTAACCCATCAACTGTGTTGTGCTGCAAGCTGCCCTTCTGCTGGGGCTGTCCAGCAGTGGCTCATGGGGCTGGCTTTTCACAGGTGACCACTACAGATCTCTGCTTTGTGGACAAAATTTTGAACTGAAGAGGAAGGAAGGAGCTGGTGCAGCCTGGAACTCCTCATCCTTTCACTTCCAGCATGCAAGTTAGTTGTTCTGTGTTGACTTCAGACCGAACAAAGAAGGGTTCCAAAAAGAGAGCTCATTACTTGTTTATGTGTCTCTAATGCATTTTGACGAGCTTATTTACAGAGGTCTCAGTTTGACATTGATAATTTATTGTACTGAAATGGCAGTGAGCTCCCTTGGAAAGCTAGTCTTCCCCTCATGCATACCTTCTCTCTTTCTCACTCAGGTTTGTTTATTTTACGCTCTTCTTTTTGAGGTTTTGGGTCCAGCCATGTGCTGGAGCTACCTTTCTGCAGTTTAGATGTTGAAAAGCTCTTAGATAAACGATGTGAGAGGAACTATACAAATATTTTCACGTGTCCTTAATGGCAGACGGTTTTGAAGAAGGTATAACATTAAAGACCATAGGTAGTGCTGGTCCAGCATTTGTTCTCTCCAAGCAGAGTGCAGATATCATGTGATATGTCCCTGTTTTATTGAGCTTGATGTGATGTGGCGATAGTTGAAATACCTCTGCAATGTGCTGCTGGTATGGTTGTATTATATATATGTATATATATATATTTATGTCTTAACTGTATTGAAAATATCAATGTTCTGTAGCTTTTTTTTTCCCCAGCCTGTACATGTTTATAGTTCTGCCTTCCTTTCGTGGCTGAGAAACTTTTTGTCTGTCACAGGACATCATGCTCCAGTGGCCTATAACAAATATCTTATTATTTATATATTTCATTAAAATTGCTGAATTCCTCTTCTTTTACATGTTGAGACTTTAATTCTAGATAGGCTTCCAAGCTTATGTTCATGATCAGAGCATACCTTTTCCAACCAGGGTCGGCTGTTTTTAGGGTTTCTATTTTCAAGAACTTTAAAAATGAGTATTTTACTCAGCTGGTGTTTGGATGATTCTAACTTAGTGTTTCATTACTGCGTGATGTTTTTGTTTCCTCTGCTGAGTACTAGAAATGGACTTGCAAAGAAATTCATCCAAGATTCTCTTTAATTTACTGTATGATTAATCTTCTAGTAAACTTAGGTAATATATTCCTAATTTGGATCCCTCTTCATTTTTTGTATCACTGAAAGGAAGAATCCACAAGAGAGGCTCGGGTTCCTGTCAGTGTTTTCTTCTTCGAATGTTTCCACAGCCCACTTGGTGGTCCCTGACCATCACTTATGGTTCAAGAGTCTTTCCAGACCCTGTGACCTTAGGTAGTTCCAAAAAAAATCCATTCTAGAGCCTGGAGTCCCTTTGGGCCTCCGTTGGTGGAGGAGTGGAGGGTATCACACTGAGCCCCAGCCCTCTTCCTTAGTGCAATATCTGTAAAAACAAATGCAATCTAAGCAAAGATTAGATTAATTTTGATCCCATTGTCAACTTAATTTCGCCTGATTTGGCTGTGTCTGCTTGCAACAGTGGAGAAGCTTGGCTGATAGTCTTGCAAATGCTGTATTCTGGAAACTTTCTCTTTCTCTTTCTTTCTGGAAACTTTTTCTGGTTATATGATACCAAATGGACAAGCAAAAGTGATTAATTGTACGCAACTACAACGCCAGCTTTCCCCTCAAGCCTATTAAAAAAAAAAATCCTGATGTTGCCAGTCATGAAGTCAGTTTCAATTCTAAGAAGATACAATTTTTATTCATTAAATTCATGGTGACATTTACTTGGCAATGGGAAATTTGTGATCAGAATGTGCAAGTTTTAAATTCTTTCCCAGTCATGCAAAATGCAGCTGTGGGTTTCTCACAGTGAGGGCTGAGCAAACAGTGAGGTCCCAGTGAAAACAACCACCACGGTGTAATGCAGTATCTCTTGATATTTTGCATAGCAGCTTCTGTAAATATCGAAGGATTTTGTCTGCAGTTTATAGATAACTTTTGTTCAACAACAGCTGCAGCAGAGAGCGGCTCAGATTATGCAACTCCCTTAGAAGGGCCTGGACTAAACTCACCCAGTTGTAATCAGGTTGAAAATTTGTTACCTGGGAGTTGAGAAATGAGCCTGAAAGAGGCAGGAAATTGCTTCAGAGGGGTAACTGAGATCCAAATAGTCGAGCAGAGAGTTGCAGTGGGCGGGAGCTGAGCCTGGGAGAGGGCTGGGTATTGCACATTGCACGGGCCGGGGAGGGAGCCCAGGACCTGCAGTTCCTCAGGACTGACAGCCCCGAGGTGCCACCTCAGCCAGCCGGGATTATCGGTCACTGCAGGCAAGGGGGATTTGTCAGGGTGCAGGGTGGGAGACAGGGAAACCCGAGCCCGACTGCACCATTTGGAAGCTGTAAATCTGCAAGCGCTTTCGGAAAAGGATGCCTCTACTTAAAATTAGATTTCTCCAAATAAGAAGATTGGGATGTCTCATCACCAGCCTCATGCTTTTGGAGACATCTGTGTTTAGTTTACTNCAATCTACCTAAGTTAGAGCTGTGGTGAATTATTATCAGAAAGGTTATTTTTTTTTATCTCTAGTGGTTGATCTAAAAATGGCAAATCTTGTCTCGGGGAAAGTAGTTTATCATGGGCCATAAAGCTAGAATAGCAGTGCTACATTCAGAGCCATGGTTTTATCTTAAAGGGACTTCTTCTTATGATCTGGCTTTATACAAAGCCAACAGGAATACTCACAGGTATAAGAATAGTTCACAGAAATTAGAACACCAAGGGTAAGCCGTATTTTCATGTGTGGTGCTGGTGACAATGACATAAAACAACATTTAAAGATTAGTATTTGAGACTTCAGGTTGCAGAGGTGTGCATTTCACAGACTTCTTTTTGGATGTGATTTTTGTTTTCTCTTGAGTTCACACTGTGGTGGGCTGAATGTATTTCTGAATTAGCTACAGTAGCATTTATTAGATTATGTCTAAGATTTAGCCCATTCTTTTAGAAAGTTCCTTGAATACCTTGAGAAATTGTGTTTTCCTTAAAAACCAGGAAGGGGCTCAAACATATGGCTTCAGCATCTTTTGAAATCCAGACAGAAGATAGACGATCTGTTCAGGACCTACCTGGGTTAGTTTCAAAGGATCAGCTTCTGTCTGTGTTATTCAAAGGACTGTGTGACTAAGGTTTAAATTAGATGTGTTGTGCACACCCCCAACCCACTCCCAGTGTATTTGGGCTAAGAAAAAAGGGCGTAGATTCTCTTAAAACGCATTTTGGAGTGTTTTCCTCAACACTTGCACAGCTCCAGACTGTAAACTGTTTAGACGGCCCTTCAGAATTTATTTGCAAACCATAGAGACTACAGCAGAAGCAGCCATCCATGAAGCCTGAGTTATTCATGCTCCTGTTTACTAAACAATATTACCTAAAGCAGAGAGATTAGGAGCTTAATTTGGAAAGATGTTTGTCCTGCAGCACACTCCGTCCAGTACCCCCAGCAGAGGCACAGAAACAGGGCATGGCAGATAACAGCTGCCTTTGGTGTCCCCAGAAAACACAGGGACTACAAAAGAAGTTGGTGCTATTTCTGTGGAAACAGAAGATGTACCCTGGAAGAAAATGCCTGTGAAATAACAATAATAAAAATGGCTTAAAATATACTTAAGAAACGTTGGGCCGGTTCCACAAAGACAAAAGTAAACAGAGCTTTAAAAACAAGCAGAGAGGTGGAGAGATTTTCAAACTGGCATGACTGCAGTCAGCCCTTGCTGTGGTGGTAGAAAATCCTTTCTCTTGCAATGCCATCCTCTTCAAGTGAGTTTGGAATATGGTCAAACTGCTTTGAAAATACATCTTAAATACCTGCTACAGTATGTTATAATGGGCATGTCACCTGGTTGCTGTCAGTCTATTAATTTTAAACTTGCCATCAAAGCCACTTTTATTTTAGAGGAGGAGGAATCTATCCTCTCTGAGTCCCAGGAGGCCAGAGTATTCATCCTACCAAAGTGAAAGTTCTGTACACAGTGTGGAAAGGAAAAGAAGACACCCGGGTCACTGAGGCCTATTAACCATAAGGTGAACGTTTTTTGGACTGCTCTCTTTTCTTCAGAGCAGGAGGCACTAAGGCAGTTTTGCTAAAATGTTGCATGTGAACAGTTCTGCTAAGCCTGAGGTGTGAAACCATTTAATAGGCAAAATAAACACGTAAGTATAGAACAAGTAAATCAGTAAACAACTGTAATATCAGAAGAGCATCCATGTAAAAGAATTATACACATACACAGAGGATTTATCACAGCTTACTTTGACTCGGATCCAAGTGAGTATACCACTCCCATCTGAATCTTTCTGTTTAGTTTTGTTTCAAATTCCCTTTTCCAAGGCCTGAATAGTGCATTTGAGATGGCTGGTTTGCTAATATTTTATCATGGGAGCTAAAATAAATTCTGATCCCTTTCTGTGATGAGAAAATTGTACAATTTTTTTTTTAAAATCAACCTTTTGTGTACATCTTTTATGTATTTTCTATTCAATGCACAGTGTGATTGAATGTTAAAAAAAAAAAAGAGCCTGCTCTGAACTAACACTTTGGTTTCTTATTGGTTGGACTGGAAATCATTCAAGTGGTGCTTGCTCAGATCAGCTTTATCTCTGTGGTGATCAATAGTCCATCTCTTAAAACTCAAATACTGGGCTGATAGTTGTAATCCTGCTTTTTAGCTTTTAAACTCCAGAGCTGAAGGTGCTGGAGAATCTCTCACACACTGCAAAGATTATTTGCAAGATTAAGTTGACCCTGTACACCTTGACTTAGAAAGTTTTATATTCTCTTGTAGAAATACTGAGGAGGTAGTAAAGGAGTTGTTCTAATGTATGTTTGTTGAATAATTGTTGTTAGGAGGCAAAATTACAGTCAATAAGGAACATGCTGCTTTTAAATATTTTTTTTAATTTAAGCCTTTAACCAATGAGGATGTACGCTCTGCATTTCAGAGGTTTTTAAAGTAACAGGTTGCTAAAATATACAATTTTGAAAACATAATCAAGTTCAAAATCTCTTCAGCTCTGTCTACATCCATTTTTTTTTCCACTTCTCTTTCTATGCTACCAGTATGAAAGAGTATTTGGTGGAAAACAAGGAATCCAAATTCTGATATAAACCTGAGGGAATTCTAGCAGAGATTACTGGTAGAAATTAAAGCTCTGATAATAAGGCTGGTGGCCCAGTACTTCCAAAGAGCTGTACAAAGCAGATACAAAGAAATCAGCATAAAGAGCATCTTTCTATAATTCCCACATTTCTAAGAGAGCAATGAGATTAACAACAAACAACAGTAAAAATCCCACAAACAATTTTTGTTGTTTCCTCCTGAATTTAGGAAAATGATCAGCCCCAGCTAACCAGTTCTAGATGAACCTGCTTGAGCAGGAGGCTGGACCAGATGACTTCCAGATGTCCCTTCCAACCTCAACCATCCTGTGGTTCTGTGAGGACCAGAATATTGCTGGGATGTGGCTTGAAATTTTCTGTATATAAAAACAGTCATTCAGTAAAATTTGTTCATTTTTTACAATTGTTGTAGTTGACTTGCCCAATAAACCTGTACTATCATTTTTTATTTGAACACGTAGTGGAAACTTACCCAAAACAAGGCTGTTAGTTCAGCCTTCCAAAATAAAGAGGTGGGTTTGTTTGTATTTAAAAATCCATTTATGAATGGCTGTAAAGCATAAAAAAATCATTGGCCCAGGGTGTGCTGATGCTGTGTCTGTGCCTCTCCAGTGCTGAGCTGTAGACCAAACACTTGAGTCCTGAGCACTTTGAGTTTTTAGTAAATACTGATCAAAAAACAACGGGGGGAAAACAGCAGAAAAAGACTAATACATTTATTTTCAGGAAGTTGTCTGACCTTGGTTTTCCTAATTACTTGTTCCAAAAGAAAAACATTTTATTCTTTGATTCTAGTCCTTCACTTTGAAGATTATTGTTATTTGCACATATCACTCTTTGTTCACTTGTTGATATACACATGAGGTGAAGTTCTTGTTCCTTTAGTATTTCTAAATCCAAATTGTATAACCTTCCACATTCTCATTAAAAGGCTTTGCATGATTTTTTTCCATGGAAATTCCAACTTTGGCTGGATGGCTCTTCTAAGGCAGGGGTTTATTTTCATTTTGGTGTGCAAAATTTACCAAACACATCATAGTTTAGTTAAGTGCTTTTGAAGAGATTCAAGATTTTGAATGGATGTGCTTAAATTCCTGAGCTGCTGATATCACTGCTGATACCAGGTGAAATTTCTTGAGGTCTGGGGAAGGCCTTGGAATTCAGAGACTGAGTAAGGGACCAGAATTTAGCTTTTTGACAGGGGAAAGGAGCATTTAAAACATGCCTACACTGGGATGGCAGCACGAGCAATATAATAAGCACAGCTTCTTCCAGCAGCCTGTGCTGGAGCTGTAAATCTGCTGGTGGAGGGCTCAGCAAGGGCTGTGAGTTTGAACACTTCTCTGAATTGACTGGAGCAGGGGAGGGATCCAGGCGGTCATGAACCTGTCTCTGTTTCTCCTTGCTGCCTCAGACTCTCCCGGAGTACTCTGGGACAAGCTCTCCCTTTGTCTCAGTTTTCCTTTGTTGGGGAAATAAAGGTAAAACACTATTTAACTCTCAGTCTCAGGTGGGTAATATGTTCTTTCCCTTTTCCTTGTTTGAGAGGGATTTTTATTTTTATTTTTTTTTAATTTAAGGAAGGCATTTGTTTCTCTCTTAAAATTCCAGATGATTTCAGGAATGAAGATGGGGGAAAAGAACTGTCCCTACTGCTCTGAAGGGTTTTCTCCCTTGAGCATCCCAAAGGCAGGACACAAAATACAGCAACTCTTTCTGCAAAATAGAAATGCTGACTCTCCGCAGAGCACAGTCTTGGCTTCATCAATCAGGAGACTACGAGCAACAGCATGGGGCTTACACAAACAATCACATGTGCTCTGTGCTTACCTCCTCACACCTAAAATTTGCTGCAAAAATTTCTGATCAATTCCCTGTTTGTTTTTTGGTTTTTTTTAACATTTGTGAGAACATTTCTGCTCAGCTTGTAGGACTTCTGTAAAGGTGTTTCAGTTTTGTGAACAGCAAGTGCTTAAATTAATGTGAAAAGAAATGAGAAAAGGGTTTTTTTATAGTGAAGTATTCTCGCTCTGCTATTGCTCAACAAAGTGAAATGAGGACTCAGCCCCTTTAGTGATATATAGTATTTTTGAAATTCAAATATCAGATGTAGGTGTGGCTATCAGGGAAAATTCTTTCAACATATTTTTTCTTTCACAAAGTGCAATTACAAGTGATATTATTTGTAATTAATTGAGACGGATTTCTTCAAAGCTTCTCATCATTAGCTTATATTTACCCTGCAGTGGCTTTTTTTCCTTTCAGAAGTACAGCTGAGTCTCAGTGCATTGCTGTGGCAGTATAAAGTGATTGGAAAATCCCTGCAGCTGGTAGAGAGGGAAGTAGACACTCCCTAAAATCTCCCTTCTGAGGTTTTATTAGTGGTCATGCTCAATAAATGACCTCATCACGTAGTGCATATTGTGAGAGGGTTTACTGGGAAGAAGAGGTGCTCTTGGTGGCCTATAGCTGATTTGGGGGGGAGAGAAGTGAGTTAAGCCTTTAGGATTCCTAAAACTGTGTCATGCACCAGTCTGTGAGGAAAAAAGACCAAGATCTTGAAGTGAAAAAGTAGATTAAATCCGTTACTTGTGAGGGCAAGGGAGTTCTGTGTTTCCAAGACATATTGCAGTGGCAGAATTACAGTGCTACTAAATCCTGAGCATTCTTGCTCTAGGGTAGGAGTCAGGCCTTTTCCACATCAGTGTTGGCTTCTCCCAGATCAGCTCGTGGTGTCTGGGATACCTGAGTGGAGTGGGAACTGCATTTTTAGATCAACCACTGGAGATCCAGTTGTCGGTAAAACAATATTATTATTTGTGTTGTTAATGAGCTGCTTTATGATATGTCATGGTAAATATGATTCAGAAACCACGACCCAGAGCGGCTGTAGCCTGTTCCCCGTCATTTTGGGTTTCAAAACACTTGTTTTGTGTCTTTGGCAAAAAAATGGGGGAGTGGTGGTGGCATTGAATGAGAGGGCAAACTTAGCCTGAAATATAGTTTCCTTTTGCCAAGAGCAAAGAAATTATAAAAACAAATTCTTGGCTGAAAACTTAAAAGGATAGGTTTGGAATGTTATCTTAAAAGATGTTACAATCCTGGAGCTTCCAGTCATACCCCAGATAAAGCACTTTGTTTATACATTACCCCATTTCACATACAATGCTTCCATGGGAGATGGGCTATAAGGATTCATCCTGGGGTTGGAGGACAAAGAGTTTGATTAGAGGGTTTTTTTCTTTCTGTAATCTGCTGGTTTTATACATCACACATGTAATCTACGTTTTTGCAGCAAGTATTGGTTAAACTGTTCAAACTGATTTTGTACTGTTTTTCTAAGATTTACTCCCTTTCAGGAAGCCAAGAGAAACTTTAGAAATACACAGTATTTACATCAGCGTGACCTGGAAAAGAATCCAGGCCAGAGTTTTTAATAACACCTTTACTGTCCACTTTAGAGTTTAATTTGAGCTTTTATCTTTGTGTTTTGTTTTAAAGAAAATGAAACTTTTGGAGCTGTGAGAATGAAATTGGTATTGCCATTTCTATTCTGATAAATTACCTGAAGTTTGACATTTCCAGCAATATGGATACCTTGATGGCTGAGAGAGATCACACTTTGAATAATGTTTAGCATAACCAGTAGCTGCTGAAAAACCTCACTGCCTTACAGCAAGTGTCGACACCCCTCTTTGTTGTTGAAAACAAACCACAAAGGGCTAAATTTTGGGGTTGTGGGCTTTGATAATAAAAGAGAGTACAGTTCTGGCTTCCACTGAAGTTGACAGCAAAACTCCTGTTGTCTGCACTAGCAGCAGGATTTCTCTGTACAGCAAAGTGTGGGAGAGTTGCAGAAGATCTGTAAATGTTTCTGAAATTCAGTGCTAACTTTGGTTCTCCTAAGTGCTAAGGAAAAATTTAGCTTTCTCCCTTGAATGCATGGCATTTTCACTTCTTTTAATTCTGCTTGGTAATTTGCTCTTACTTGTGCCTGGCTTAAGGGCCTAGAGAACAGAAGGTGTGGTCTTCTAAAATAAACTTGTATTGTTTTCCTAGGATCCACTTGATGCTTCTCACTTTTGCTTTAGCAGTAAAAGTGACTTGTGCTGACAGCTGCAGTAATTGCTGTCTGCGGAATAAAACTGTCTTTGTTTTCTCGCTCCACTTCTAAAATTTAAGTGTATTCTTGCAGATCTAAGCTGAAGTACGTAGATAAATTTTTGCTCTATGCCATAAAAATGGTTTATATGTTTTTCTGATACTTGAATGTGCAGAAGACGCATGAAATCATTATTGAAAGGTAAAAAAGAGAATGGGGCAGGTTTGGAAGCAATGAATTTTATTTTTATATCCCATTCTTTCTCATTGTTTGTTATTTTTATAAGCTCTACTAGTCCTTCTTCCAACTCCCTTTAGAATTAACGAGAGCCAGAACAAAGTACAAAGAGATTTTTGTAGATGTTTGAAAGGTGAAGCAGTCTTTTCAGAGGTGACAAAACTCTAAAATGAGTCCTGCTAAGGGGCCATCTACTGGTGCAGCAGGTAGGCACTTGCTCTGAGGGGAGGTAGAGCTTCAAGCAAATATCAATGCATGATGGTCCTGTCATCACAATGTATTCATCACAATTTTTGCCTGTTTTCACATTAGAACATTGTTAGAAAATATGGAGAATTGAATCAAGTGCCATTGAAGATTGGGCATTTTCGTGGTGATGAACTCACTTTTGAATTTGACAAACCACACACTTTGAAGGTCACCTTGTCTTGTGACTCTTCTCCTCTCACTGGTCATTTTTGCCATGTCATTACAAGCTGGCTCCTACAAAAGTTCTTTTTTTTTGGTTTTTGGCTTCTTTTTCTACAATGCTGTGTCAGAAGGTGAGGATCTGTTTTTAATGCAGCATGCTTGAGGCAGATAGTGATGCTGTTTAAGCATTGTGCTCTTTGGCAGTAGGAATGGGCTCCAAGGATCTTTTGCAGTTCAGTTATTAGCCATAGGATTAGTGGTGTCTCTAACAATCACCACTGGTAGCAGCTCAGGGGAGTCTTCCTCAGAAGTTCCTTTGCCCCTTTGTTGTTGGCATCCCTTTGTTCACAGCACAGGAAGGTTTCAGCCAAAAGTGGGGGCACAAAAGTCAAGGCTTTGTGGCTCTTTGGAGAGACAGAATAGTACACAGCAACACAAGGACTTGAGGAGGGTTTTTGGCTGATCATGACTGATCATACCAAATTGGTATAAAGAACTACATAAATTTGGCAAAACTTCTGGATTCTCTTTCACTTGGCTATGGGAGGAGAAAGCTTGAGACGACATCAAGTTCAATGTCAGATTGCCCAGTATATTCAGGGTTGCACAGCCAGAAAAAGAAATGTGTGCTCTTAACAGTGACTTAATTTTTCTGCCCTATGATGCTGGCTGACATTAGAAGCCTTTCAAAGCATCTTTGTTTAATTTCCATTCTTTCATGTAGAGTAGTGTTATTCTGTGAAGCTATCTAGTTGAGCCACATACATGGGGGATGAATGCTTTTGCCTAGAATGTAGCAAAGCTTGTGATCAGCAGAAGTGGAAAAACCCACATTCTTGCTGCCTGCTGGAACGCACAGCTGCATTCCCGGAAGAACCAGCCAGTCCAAAAACCTTCTGTCTTTTCTTCTTTTGTCTGCCCTTTAGTTGGGTGGCTACTTTTTGTTTCATTTCATTTGCAAGACTACATCTCTATTGTCATGCGTGTAGGTGCTGGGGTTTGGTTCGAGGAAGTGGTTCCTTGCCGGCACTTACTGAGGAACAAGAAAACAGCATTCCCCCGTTATGTCAGATCCCTAACAGGAACAGGGAGCACATGTTAAGTGCTAAAAGCAGCACATGTTAAGTGTGCTCTGCTCAGGACGTGCGAGTTGTATTCTGCAGTCTGAGATAAGCATTGTTTCCTTGGATCGACCCAACAGCTTTGTTTTGAGATAAAATCCTCAGGCTGTTTGTCAAGTTCACAGCTACCAGAAGGATCTGGCTCTGGAAGGAGTGAGGAGCTGCTGTTCCCTGGTGGATTTTAGTGTGGAGGCTTGCCTGTTGCAGGGGCAGGGGGACAGCAACGTAGAGGAGACTAAAAGGACAAAAAATATTTGTAAAAGAGGATTTTTAGAGCATGACTGAGTGCCACACAGAGACTAAAGGCACAGCACAAGGATCTGAAATCCTGGGCAGTTGCTGCTGTTTGCACAAGTCAGTGCTGTCAGTGGAGCTGTAGAGTTTTGCTCTGTATCTGCTACAGGTAATTTTTTCCCCCCAGAGTTAGGGTACATTAAAAATATTTTATTGTACTGTCATATTCTCCCCTTTAAGCAGATAAAGTTGTCATTCTTTTCAAATTAAAGGAAGAACTGTGAAAAATAAAAAAGGAATCTCTGTTCTAGTGTACTGTGCTGTCACCCACACAACTGCAGTTTTCAGTTACATTGTTTGAGTTGCAGAGAAACACTTATTTGTCTAAGCTGAGGTAATTTTATAGATCTCTAAAATCTGCATTTTCTCTCATGTCCCTTTCCCCACAATTTTAGGCATCCAGAGAAAACCTAAAACTGTAAAATAAATCTTCAAATGCTGCAGAAGGCTGAGCATAGCTTTTACTCCATACCTTCGCAATTTAGAACTAATTTACTGCCCTGAGAGACGGGGGAAATGTGCAAGGTACTCCTTGGGTAAGTACACCACAGTAAGAAAGGCAGAGCTGTTCTGTAAAAGTTATCTGCTCGTATTCAACAATTATCAGGGTCATTCTTACAGCTACATACCGCAGAGCATTAATTAATGGGGCTGCAGCTGGTGGTACCACTTTGGCTGCTTCAGCCCAGCCTCTTATTCCATATTTCTCAGGTCCGTATGACCAGTCTTGGACCACATCCCATCACCCTTTTTTTCCCCCCAAAGTACAAAAAGTACTTAAGTCTCTACTGGAAAACTGCCAGGCTTTCATAAAAAAGAACAGAGCTGTCGTTTCTTTGCTATTTTTATCTCCTCTGCCAAAAAAGACACCATGTTGCATTGGCAGTTGTATATTTTAAATTGCTTTCTCTGTTGAGCTTCTCGGGTGAGACCCCAGGCTTTCTGCAGCCAGTGGATGTTGCTGACTGCAGCTCCACTCTGCATCTTGGGGCACTGGATTGCTTTAGCCAACGATTCCCACACACGACAGGACTGCACTTCTCAATTTCCTAAATGTCAGGAGGCACACAAGTCTGAAAAAGAGCTGGTGGGGCAGGTGTGTGGAGAAAAGCCTGTGATAAAAGAGACTGTGATAAAAAAGCCAGTCACAGTGCCTTTTGCAACAGGAGGATGCAGTCATGACTAGGTTTGGCACGGTGGCAAGATTCCCCTGGAATTCCCTTTCCTGGAGCCAGGATCTCAAGGTCTGAAGGACTGGAGTGGGTAGAGTGGTTCTGTCCTCCTGTGGTTTGTGTAATCCTGCCGTGAAAGTCAAGTCACTTCATCCCCTCTGTGTCAGGTTTTATTCCTCAGGAGTTCTTGAAACGGAAACAGAGAGGAGGTAAATCTATTCTCATTGCTTTATGTCCTTTCAGCATAGAAGGCAATGCCACACAGTTGTAATGGAATTTTAAAGATGGAGTTAGCTGCCAAAAGCATTTAAAAATAAGATTGTATGAAAGCCCAAAACACTTACTTTGACAATGCTTTTAATTCTGACGAATTGTTATTTAAGATACTACTTTGGACTGTGAGAGGTAAGATTTCGTTGCCAAAATACAGTCTGTTCCTGCAAAGACTGACTCTTGTATTTGAATTTGAATGAATACTATGAGTGGCCTCTGCTGTAATTGGCACAGCCCAATTTGAGATGTGCAGAAAGCTTGTGAGATTAAAATGTTTTGGAGGATATCATTAATGTGGGCACAGTCTTCAGCTCCAAACTGCCTTGGAAATATTTGCATTTAGTGGTACAGCACCTCAGTGTGTATTTTCACTATTTACTAAGTAACCTATAATGTTACTTATTGTCTCTTAAATATATATGTGTATGTCTCATCCACATAGGTATGGAAACACAAGCATATAAATATCTGAAAAAAGACTGGAAATCAGTGGAATATAGAGAGATGGGGAAAGACTTCATGAAAGCTCTCCCACCACAGGAAACACAGTTTGCTGTAAAGTGCTCAGTGGTGAAAAATGTAACCACACTTATTCTCTCCTGTTTGAAATATTGCTTTCTCCCTCCTCCCCCTACATTCTCCTGGATCCTCAAAATCCTTATAACAACAGCTTTTGTTAAGGTCACTTTGATCATACAGTTCCTACTGTAGAAAGCTTTGTGGTTGAACACCTGCTTTATGTATGTAAAGATGAACTAACTTTCATACTTAAAAAAAGGCTTAATCATCTTTGGTATCGATGCCAAATAGAGCACAGCTAGAGATGCCTCTGCTTCAGAATGGAGAGTGAACTTTCTGAGCATTGACAGTGATACTGATGAACAGCACATGTCTTGGGCACTCTTTACAAAGTGTAATAACTGCAAGGTGGCTGGAGATGCCCTGCAGAGGGGATTAGCAATTAGAAAATTAGAGGGATAGTAGATACAAAAATCTGATACAACTTCTTACATGCTGCTTTAAATCTTTTACTGGGACCACTGTAAGGAAGCAGATCTTTCAGCTCTTGACCCGTATGCAAAGCAAACACTCTGGCTTTTATTGCCTTTTTTAATTCAATCTGCTCTATGCCAGCTTCTGTTAATGCAAAATTTGGTACTTGGAGTTGAGAGCTCTTTTGTCTTCCTCCATGTAAATCAGCTAATCCCGAGGCCCCGGCAGCCTGCCTTCCCCACACACAAGTGCTGAGAGAAGTGATACTTGAGGGAGCTTGTAGGTTTGGTTCTTTAACTGAGCAGTGATTTATGGCTTTTGACTGAGGTCATTGCTTGGCACATGGTGATGACCAGTTTGATGGATGAAGAACTCAAGCAACTCAAGGGCCCCCAACATTTGCAACCAATCATAATCTTGCTGGCAATGACCACAGCAAAAAAACCCCACGTATTCCTCTTTGGATCTATTTTAAACCAGTTTAGCTTTGTTTTCTTCTTGGAGACCTACTGCTGCCATTGGATACTCTTTGATTTGGTTCCAAGGATGGGTCAGAGTCACATTTTTCTTTGATAAACCTATTTTGGTCCCCTCACTGATGTACACTGCCGAGAGTTGCACATTTCTTTTTGGTCTGCTATTGCATTAGCACATCAAGGAGTTCTGCAGAATGGGCAGGAGGGTTTTAGTGTCAGAGGGTGCACATGGGCTACTTTTGTGTCATCTGAAGAAGCAGGTCTCGATTAACAG
Organism: Cyanoderma ruficeps; assembly: GCA_008694505.1. Classification (NCBI taxonomy): domain Eukaryota; kingdom Metazoa; phylum Chordata; class Aves; order Passeriformes; family Timaliidae; genus Cyanoderma; species Cyanoderma ruficeps. Next base: position 637,005 of record VZDJ01000452.1, read on the forward strand.
CACCTCAGATATCACTGGTTCATCAGTGCCTGTGAGGTGTGTAAGGCAGAGTACTTCCGAGACAGCATCCGAAAGGCTTTACTGCACTAAAGGGGTGGGGAAGAAGCTCTGAATAAGGGAAACTCTAAGAATATACATTGTTCACATATTTAAAATTAAGCTTAGTTCAGGAATAAAATAGTGAGATCAACTGCAACTCTCTGCCAGGCTGATACTAATGTCACTGAAGGTGTAATACTCTAACTCTGTGACTTTGATATTGAACCCCTAAAAAAACAGGCTTTGAAAGCTGTCTTGGCTGTGTTAAAAGTGTCTTGCTGTACTGCATGGCAGGGAAGGAGATATTTCTACCATATTTACTGTAGGTAGCTCAAACAACAGCAGTAAGAACCAGCACTAATCAATATTTATATAACACTTTTTGCCCACTGAAATAGCGTTTCTTGCACAGGAAAGTCCTGTTTTTTCAGGCAGGCTTGTTTTGAAGGTGATGATTTTTTTTTTCCTTTATGGTATTTCACAATCCCAAGTGTTTATTAGATTATTGGTATGTCTTTGGGGTTTTACTCTTCTCTGTTACATTTTAAATTACCAAAATATAGATTGAAAATAAGTTGCCTTATTGGGCAACTTAAAGTTGGTTTATTCTGTGCCAATGCCTTGAAGCCATGCTGCTGGTTCCCTCTCCAGGGTAGTGATAGGGGCTGTATAAATGTAGGAGAAGGAGCTTCAGACAGAGCAAAAATATATTTCTGTGGCAGGCAGAGGAAGACAAATACCAGGAAGGCTGTTCTTTTTCTCAGTGCAACTCTTTCAGAGTGACTTGTGTGGATGAACATGTTCTTTCCTGAGAAGATCCTCTAGCTCAGAATTGTGTGAGCAATGCTCCTGAGCTAAAAATCCAGGCTGGAAACATCAGCACATACATGCAATGCTCCTGAGCTAAAAATCCATGCTGGAAACATCAGCATGTACATGCAATGCTCCTGAGCTAAAAATCCACGCTGGAAACATCAGCATGTACATGCAATGCTCCTGAGCTAAAAATCCATGCTGGAAACATCAGCATGTACATGCAATACTCCTGAGCTAAAAATCCATGCTGGAAACATCAGCATGTACATGCAATGCTGCTGAGCTAAAAATCCAGGCTGGAAACATCAGCATGTACATGCAATGCTGCTGAGCTAAAAATCCGGGCTGGAAACATCAGCACCTTTGGGCTCCATTGCATCTGTTTCATGGAGCTAAGAATCCTCCTCCCAGACTGCCTCAGATCTGGATGTTCATGTTGGAAAGTGCACATGCTCCTTCCTGCAGATGAATGTTGGAAAGTGCACATGCTCCTTCCTGCAGATGAAGGAGGGGACCGAGCACACTTTGACTGTGGCCATAGGATCTGTTGCAGCAAGAGCTGGGACCAAGACCTGCTGCCTGGTAACCTACTTACCTCTGCCTTGTTCACAAAAGGGTGGGGATGAAATGAGCTTTCTTCAGATCGCCAAAAATGTCATCAGACTCCAGAGATCTCCCAGCCTAAACTGTCTCCAACGCCTTCTCATGAGTCCTGGGCCTCACCTCTCCCCCTCTGTGCAGCTGCCAAAACCTCTTGCTTCCTTTCACAGACAGCTCCACCAGTGCAGCTGTGTATTTTCAATGAGTAGCACGAGGAAAATTTGAGGATGGAATATAATTAAATTTTTAAAACCCACAGGAAAGTTTCTGGTTTGAACATATTAGTCACTCAAGTTCAATTAAAGCTTTGTTTCTAAGGAAGTTACCTGATGCTACCACAGAAGGTCCAGAGAGCTGCAGGATGATCTTTGCTTTGCTGAGATCACTGTCATCCACATCCTGATTTGAATCCATAGGAAAACTGAGGTGCTGAAGGCCAGTGACAGATTCATGGAAGGATTTGTGTCAGAACCAATTTGGATCTTGGGAGTTTTTGGTTACAGTTACTGTGCAGAGAGCCATGGCAGCGTCCCCTTTATGAAGCACAACAAAATTCCACCTCTCCTTGTCATCTAATGAAGAGAGGGTAAACATTAAGTGCACTTCAGTTGTGAGCTATTCTGAGCTAGGATTCATGCATGTCTTGTTCAGCAGAAAAGAAGTAATGTTTCAAATGCCTTGTAATCCCCTTTTTCCTTTCAGGCAGCCCTAGGTGCTGCTGCATAGAGTTAGGTCTGCTGCTGAAGCACATCCCTTTGGAATCCTGCTTGCTTCCTAGACAAGGGATTCTTTAGCTCATATGGGGCATTTTCTAGCTGGTGTGTCTTCCTGTATACATTTTGAACGTATGGGAAGTCAGTGCTGCATTATACGAGACGCTGCCATACGAGACACTGATGTGCTCTGAATTTATTTGCTGGCTGTGGAGTTGTTTAGCCCTGTCAGAGTCCTTGTCTGGACTGAAGGAAATCTAAGAACACAAGTGCCAGATGAATGGAGACAAGAGAAAATGATCTGGGCCTTCTTGGGCCTGCAGCTCTCACATGTTCAGTTGAAGCTCTGTGAATGTGTCAGTTCAGATGGGAGGCCAGCAATGGGAAAGAATTGCTCACCATCCAACTTTGACCACCAACAAAGCAGCTGTGGATTCCCTGGTGTGAAAGGTCATTCCTCCCACCATGACCACTTTATGGTTTTATCTTTTATCCTTACAGCACCCATTAGCTGGCACCTAGAGAGTAGAGCTATGTCTGGCATACTCTGGGCAGATGATGGCAGGAGAGTGAATGCAGCCATCTCCCAAAACCATCCTTAACTTCCCCCCAGACATCTTTGCACCCCTTCACACTCCTGAAACAACTCTGCTTCTCTTCAGCAAAGACTTTTGGCTTCACTGTTAGAGATCCAGATCAGCTCCATGAGAGAGTTTGCATGGTCCTTTCTGGCTCCTGCATCTTAACTTGCCCCTTAGCTCTGCAGAACACAGAAACCCAAGTGATAAAACTGTTTGTGGGGAAATTCTGCTGCTTTTCTCTCTGGGAAGCTGCCACATGTTACATCTGATCTGAAAATACCAGTATTTTTCATTCTCTTGTATCCCCACATCTCAGTTGCAATTCAGAAGGAACCCCCAGAGGTCCTCTGGAAGCCACATGGTAACTCAGGGGCAGGTTTTCAGGACAAGCTGTAGGAGATACCTTCAGATGGTTTGGGCAGACAGCACTGGGATGGGAAAATGTATCAGGAAGATTTAGCCCTAGGTGTTTCTAGTCCCACCCTGTAGCTGGCAAGGCATTGAAGAATGGTCCAAACTTCTCTCTCCCATGGGTATTGAACCTGCTCTTTGGGAACCTCAGCTACTACTGGTATTGGGAGCAAACCATGGGGGAGTTAAATTTCTGCACTGAAAAATTTGTAAGCAGAAAAGGCTTTCCAAGAGTTTGTACCACTCCTTCAGGGAATTTTTTTTTTTTTTTAAGAACTAGCAGCTGGAGTTTTAAGTGACAGCTACTGATCTGATAGACCCTAGAACTCATAATTTTGATAATTCTGTTTCTGTCCTTGTCAAGCACCCTGTTAATGGCTGAGTCTCTGCCCTACCTGGAGCAAAACTGAAGCCGATTTTGGTTTTCACTCATGATTAATGACATTTAGGAATGAAGGGTACCATAATAATGGAGCTGTTGTCACAGGTCTTGTCACATGGGAAAAACTGGGAAATCGTCCTTTGTATTGTAGAGTGCCCTGGGTACTTTTATATTATCTAGTCAGTTTTTGACAGAGCAAGGAATTGATACATGGCTCACAAATACATCTGTCTGGGGTGGTTTCTGTCAACTGGGCTATTTCTTTTGTGGTGTCCTTTTGTGTATGTCACAGGACAACTTTTTATGGGGTTCTTTATAGGAAAAGGAGGAGAATCAGTTTACATCCCAGTTAGAAAAAATGGCATCAAAAAACATCTTCAAAGTCCAGCACATTTCCCTAAGCAAAAGCTTAAATGGTTAAATCAATCCCAACTAATTCAGCATTTAGTAAACTCTGTCCTTACTCACACATTCTACTATTCCCAAGCCGAGTAAAATGTAGGAGACAATGGTGCAGATGAAAAGAAACAGAAAATATCCCCCTTTGAAAGGAGACAAGATCTCCTCTGGCATATTTAAAGCAACCTGATGTTTCCACCTCTAGATTAAGGCTATTATGCATCTTTTCCTTCCCCCATCTATATAAATGTTTGGTTCAGCTTGCTGAGGATTGAGCAAATCTTCTCCCTGCACAAGCCTCTGTGGGTGGAGGCAAGATCCAAAATGCCAGCAAATAAAGGTTTTGAAAATGCAGTATCAACAGAGCTGTGCAAGCAACTCCTTTTAGTGGTTTCTTGGCTGAACTGTAATGCTGAGAAACAACTTGTTCTGTGACAGTGGAACTAATGAATCCTGGCTGCCTGGATTTCGATCCTTGCCTCCCAGCTCTTTGCCCACTCCTCAACCCCTGCTCCCTCCTTGTCCCCTGTGATTCCCTCCCCTCCAGCTACCTTCACTCCTCCCCAGATACCAGCTGGGCAATGGGAGCCCAGATTGCAGTTTGCTCTGATGAGTAACTGGCCAGGGAGAACAACTGCAAAGAACTGCTGAGCTCACTCGGCAGAGCTGCTTTGGTGGGGGCACTGGTGTAGGTCCCTCTTTTTCTATTGAGCTGCCAGCTCCTTGAACTTTGTGCTCACTCAGCTTTGCTGGGAGTGTCATGTCTGTACAGAATTTGGCTGAAACAGCTCAGAGGTTGAGAAGTTATTTGAGAGACAGATGGACTGGCAGTGCAATCACACGAGTCTCATTTCCTAGGGGAACCTGCCTTCAAATGCTTTGCTTGAACCAAGATAAAGTGGTTTTGCTTTGTTTTCCAAGGCTTGTTAACTGCTTGGATTAAACTAAATGTGTGTATTAAATGATACTGTAAACATGTGAGTACTCTTCTGCTAGTTTATGTCTTTTTTTCTTTTTTTTAATAGCAGTAGATTTATTTCTTTACATATTTTGCAAGCAAAGCATGGCACAGCTAGCCCTCCCTAGTTTATGTTGGCTTCACATAACTTTTGATGTCATGACACTATTTATTTTATATTTCTCTTCCTCTGCATTTGATGCATCACCCAAATGCTGCTGTCTTTATGGGAGAAATACACCATGTCTTTGAGCACTTGCTGTCTTCTTTAAAGGTTATGGTATTAGTATAAAGGTATTTTTCTCCTCACCTTAGCTTGGTGTCAAGTGTTTCAGCTTTACCTAATATGGAAAATCAAAAATTATAAGGAAATGGCTAAGTACACCTTAAATATTTATAAACTTTAGAAATTACAAGCCCTAGTTTGCCATTTCCTTGAACAGGCATCGTGCCCAGACACTCTGTTTGGACAGACACAAATGAATACTGGCATAGAGTCTTTTTGCACATATTACCATATTGTATTTAATAATAAAGGTATTTTGTTTTCCTCCTTATGAGCATAGCAGCCATCAGTATTAATAGATGGCTCATCCTCACTGAAAAAACACAAGGCTCTTAAATTCATATTTCATCCACAAGACCCATTTCGTATCAAAATTTATCTTCTTTTCCTTAACTCATTCTACAGTTATGGCCTGCACTTTGTCCTGCACTGCAGGGCATTAAGTACAGAGGCACAACACAATTAGGATTTCTTTTCTGATTAAGGAGCTCTGTGGTGTAATATAGAAAGAAGAGTAATAAAAAGATGACTTCAGAGGGCCATCAATGCCATGATAATCTAACTTTAGAGTAAAAAGAGTTGTATAAACCATAAAAAGGATGCAACTGGCAAAATTGATCAGTAACTCAGAATCGTGTTGAAATCCAGGCCCTAATTTCATAGTACAAGAAGTTAAGCTAAGCTGTTAATATTTTCTAATAATCACGTTTCATCTGCTGCTGTTTTTTATTGGCACCACTGAAGAACCTCAGAACCCTGGTGGCAGACCATACTGTGCTATACTCTTCTAACACTATATAACTACAGAGCAGAGTGAAGATTCTTGCATTTAAGGATTGTGAATTCTCACAAGATAAATCACTGCTTTGAAAACCACCCGTCATGACACTATTAACTATTAATCTATTCAGTAAACTGTATTTTGTCTTTTCATCTGTAATCATTTCCAGATGTCATTCAAAAACATTTTTGTCCTGCGTATATATTTAATTTTTGCCCTGTATTTATTTAAATGCATTGTGTAAATGTACTAAAAGAAGATACTTTGAGAGAACGATGTGATCACTCTATTCTGCAGATGAGTTTTAGTGCATTAGCTTTGCCGTGCAAAAGAAAAAAGATGATTATTGAGGCAGCTAAAAAGGAAATACAAATGTAGATTAGTAAGTCATAGTGTCTTTTATTATTACTGTATTCAAATCCAGTCTTGACTGTATTAAATGCATCATTGTGACACTGCTGGCTGCTTGGTGCCTGGTAAATGAAGTTCACAGGGTAAATCCTGCTCGGGGGAATAGCCAAACTTGATGCTAATTGCCAACTTTGTTGCCATGGTTATGCAGAACAAACATCTCCCTAACCCCCTGGGCAGGAATCGGGCATAGCACAAAGGTAGCTAATTTACTGCTCTGAATAGAAATAGTCTGAACAGAAGTCTTTGGTCAGCAAGGGTTTCTAATCCAGTTCCAGTCATTAACCATCCCCTTGTAGAAAAGTGATCTTAAGGCTTACAAGCCCTTAAAGCAGACACAGTTTAGTTTGTATTTTCTCTATTACAAATATCAAGCCCATTTACATTTTCTGTTCTGAAATTTGACAAAGAAGAGACAAACTTTGGCCACGGAATCATTTCTACACATTCATTAAGTGCCCTTGTTAATGTATAGAGGGTGTTGGTTTAGGAAAAATGCGTTGCATTTTTATCCACCTGCTCAGCTCCACAGTTTCTCCCAGTGGTGCTGAACTTCCACAATGAAAACATCAGAGTTTTAGTTTGTCCTGGTGTCCCCAGCTAAGTCATGGCTAAACACTCGTGTCTGCTGGATGCCACTGTGTTGATAACAGCCAATGTGGCTGCCAGCAAAAGTGGATGAGCCACAGAGATAGGAGAGAGCTTGGCTGCTGCTTCTGAAGGAAAGAGGGTGAGATCAGAAAGAAGATCTGTATTGAGACAATAAAGACCATGGAAGGCCAGAGCAGTTGGTGAGGGGCTGGGAAGCTCCTGGTGGCCTGGACAGAGGACCACTCTCCTTTAGGGAGATTGTCCCCTTCTTCCAGCTACAGCTACAATCCCTACTTTTCCAGTTCTGCTGGCTGCAAGAGCAAATTTTGGTAGATGTAAAGAAGATGAAACTGAGATGATTTTGAGTTTTGTCCCACTTGCTTTGACAAGATCCTTTTTGGCCTATGCTTGGAGGGAGTGCTGTGCATGGCCACTGGTGCTCACAGCAGTGGAGGGGATACATAAACCTTGTGTCTCCAGCTGATGAGGGCAAAACTGACTCAGTCAACTGGCAGCTGTGCATGTTCTGCCAGCAAACGACACAAAAATATATTTTTAATTAATTTCTTCAGTTATAAAGACCATTTAAGTGACATATGACTTTCAAAACACGATATTCTATGGGGCCCGTATATCTCTCCCCACTCCTATGTTTGCTTTTCCTGCTTTAGCATTTGACATTAATGGCTGTCATTGAACATCTCAACCTTTGTATCTTTCTCATGGGAGACACAGATCAGAGCATTCAAGCTTTGTAATTTGACATTGCTGGCATTTTTTGTTCACCGCAAATGTTTCTGATGATCCTAATGACATTTCAGCAAGTTTTGGAGGAAAAAATCATTAAAATAGAATTAAAAAAAAAATCCCTTGTTGGTCTGAAGTGCTCTCTGAATGAGTTCTGGGAAGTTTAAATTCAGATATGGAACCCAACCTTTCCATTTGCACTAGAAGTGAGACTATTTGCAGTTACCGTTTAAGAGAACCCCAGTGTTGAAATCTTTAGACAAAAGGTTTTGGGTTTGTTCAGCAGAGGGATGACAACTGATCAAAAATACATTCTATGTGTTTCCAGTTTAGTGAGGCACACTGATTTCCAAGACCAAAACTGCTGTCTTTTTATTTTTACAGTCTTTGTTTGAACTGAGATCCACATTCATTGTTACTGAGCTTTAATAATCTAAGGGTCACTTGAAGGGCTTTTGTTTGAGAGACCTTTCAAGCCAAGCCAAGGCAGCAGTTTAGAGAACGTTTCTTGTTTGTAGACAAAAATATATTAAAACAACCAAGGGAGCTATTACTCTTCCACATAATTATTTTTAATGTCTCGTTGGACATGTATGAAATGCCTTTCAGTTCCTGTGGGAGAATTACTTTTTTGCCTTTTGCAGCGTAGCTTTTGTTAAATTTCTGCGCTGCTTTTCCATTGAGCAATGCTCACCCCAGAAGGCTTTATAAACACGAACAGTATCTCCAGGAATATGCTTCCAACATATATAATCCACAGAAGTACTTTGAGATTTGTCAGCAGTCGTGGGCCTGATACCTTGCATACCTTGTGCCATCTATTTTTTTTTTTTCCTGGCCACGGTGAGGAGAGAATGTGACCCCAGTTCACAGTGGGAGAAGTCAGAGAACAGCCAAGAGTCCTGCAGGAGGTGAGGCAGAGCCATGTGCTGCAGCAGCCCATGGTGAGGGCAGGAGGGCTAAGACTCTCTTCACCCCCTTTTTTCCTGGTAAATGTATGCCAGGGAATCAGGCCACCTTGTGTCTTTGGAATAAAAATGATTGGCAAATGTTCTGTGCTGTGCAGCTCCTTTCAGTTACCTGGGAAAGATTGGAATGATGTACATCCTTCTTTTTTTTTGCATTTGCGGGGAGGACAAGCACAGAAGCTGAGGGAAGAGGGAAAGAGTAGCTTTATGGAAAGACAGAAACCATCCTGCAAAAATGTAATTCTAATAAAAATATTTGGGCTTGGCTTGAGAAGTGCACATTTTGTACCATTTATGCTCCACAGAGGTCCAGGCTTAGCAAGTAGATGAAGGTGATTCACTGGCTTGTCCCCTCCTGTTGGGTATTCATGATCCTTTAAATCTGCCAGTTGCCCTTTTCATTTTGAAAGATGCCCAGATATTTCTTGCTCAGGTGTTGGGAGCTCTCACGCGTCACATAATAACTGTCTTATTTCTGCACCCTTCTCCTGGGTATGGTGAAACTTTCAGTAATCCCAAATGGACCTTACGCAGACACGCCCCATTATCCGTGTCTCGTCATAAAGCTCATAAATGTGTATCTAGATAATTGTACTTGCTAACTGGATGTAAAGCCAGTTCAAAATATATAGTGCTCTCAGGTTTCAAAGAGATAAATTATTATAATCATCACCTTCAGATGACTAAACCTGAAGTCTTTCAAACTAAGCTTATAAAATCGTAAGTTATGTAGATGGAGTATGATTTGCAAAATGCTCTGGTCTGTGGAATAATCTTACCTTGTTTATGGATAAAACCCACATTCTAGCAGTTTCTAGCAGGGAAAGGCTGTGGAAGCTTCATCTTTGAGCAGGATATAATGTTAGGAGCAAATTATTGTAACTCTGTAACACAGCAATGTTCTAACATCTGAAGCACAAGTTGCTCAACAGTGAGTGATTTAATTGTGTAAAAAGTTGCCTTTGCATGAACTGCAGTGTACATCTTGGAACAATAATTATGTTGTAGCTCAAGGATATATTATAAGACTGTAAGGATAGTATGCACTTACCAGTATCTGCCTGATGTCACAGTGGCAGAACACTTCTAAAATATTTTGTACATAAAAATCACTGCAGATATGTACCTAACAACATATTCCTTGAGACAAGGACCGGAAAGCAAACTTGGGCTTATTTTTTAATATATCATTACTTGAGGGCTTCCTGTGAAGTTGATCTTTCAGTGTCATCCAAAGTTCCCTGTCCCGATTTGACAATTTTACGGCTTTGAACTCTCACTGCGTTGTTCAAGGTGATTTAATCATTGGTTTTCGTGTCTCTACATTTAGAGACTGCCAAATATAAGTGTTTGTGGAATAGCTGCTCAATTTGGAGTGCTTCTATTCAGCAGAGGTGCTGTTAGAAGCACAGCAGGCAAGATAGGAAGGACTAAATATGTGTAAATATGTGAATAAGGGATAGGAAAAGGATGGAAGATGAAAGAATGTAGTGGTCTATATGAAACATGGCAGCATGAGAGAGAGACAGAAGAATTATGTGGAGTTTGGCAGGAGGATGTAATGAGTAATAGATGGAATGATGAAGGGGAAGTAAAATCGGCTGGATGAAGAAAAGCTTCCTGACCACGAGATCTTGTTTGATTACTGAGGTTTCCCAGGGGATTTCTGTGATTTGGGAAAAGTTGTACAGGACTGTTCAGAGCCTCACAATGCACAGCTCTTAGTTACCTAACAATGTGGCATCCAGGAATGGAGAGTGCTTCCCTCTTTTAACTCTGTTTGAGGTTCCTTGGATTCCTTGGATTTTCTGGAAAGCCCAGAGCATCTCTTGAGTGCTGGCTGGCCTCTGGCTTCTCTTTTACTTAGGCTTGCTACATAATATTACAGATCCTGAAGAAAATCTACCTCCTCCTCTGAGCTTGTGCATGTAAATCTACCTCCTCTGAGGTTGTAGACTTGATCCTGGTTTTTTGATGCTATGGGCAGGAGACTGCAAGGTTGGATTGAGCAGTCCAAAGTGACAAGATCTCTGAAGATGCATTAGGTGGCAATTGCAAATGCCTTTGTGTATGTCCTCAGAACCCTGAGCCCAACCCTTTACAATATCTGGATTGATATTACTGATACACAGTGTTGGAGTGGAGCATGTTGCAAGTGTTAAATAATCTGAAATCCATATTTGGCCAGAGAACTTATCCAAGTGATTCAAGAACTTTCATGCCATGATAAAGCAGATGTAGCTATTACAGGGTGTTCATGTTACCCAATCACAGAATTATTTCATTATAGATCTGGTGTCTGGCTAAAGCTGACTCCAGTAGTTCCTCTGAGAGAAGTTTATCGGATGAAAAATTAGGTGTTTTTAGCTGATATCCAACCAATTTGCTGAACTTATTTTGACTTCTGCCCAGAGGTTTTTATAGTAGGTTTATAACTGAGAGTCCATTTGGGTTTGAGCATTGAGGAAAGAAGCATTCAAAAACCCAGAGGCAGTAAGACCATACAGCTTCTATAAACTGGAGAGGACAGATCATGAAGTCAGAAAAATGGCTTGACAGGCTGCTTTCCTAGTGGGTCTCTTCTGCTTGGCCTTTCAGTACATTCCTTGTTTTCAGGCAGCTTCCCAGAGCAATGTGACCCATTTCCTCAAAAGCACACAGAAACTGCAAAGGCTGCTGCTGCTCAGAGTGAAACTGTGCTAAACTAGGATCAGCACTGTTCAACATCTCTGCCAGTGACAGGGACAGTGGGATGGAGGACACCCTCGGGGAGTTACTAAAAACACCAAGCTGTGTGCTGCAGTGGGACTGCTGGGGGGCAGGGAGGCCATCCAGAGAGACACTGACAGCCTGGAGAGGCTCGGGAGAAGCTCAGGGAGTTCAGCAGGGCCAAGAGCGAGGTCCTGCACCTGGGCTGGGGCAATGGCCAGCACAAACACAGCCTGGGCTGAGAATGGACCCAGAACAGCCCTGAGGAGAAGGAATTGGGGGTGTTGGTTGACAGGAACCTCAACAGGACCTGGCAATGTGCACTCACAGCCCAGAAAGCCAAACGTGCCCGGGGCTGCATCCAGAGCACCGTGGGCAGCAGGGCAAGGGAGGGGATCCTGCCCCTCTGCTCTGGTGAGATCCCACCTCCAGCTCTGGGCCACCCAGCAAAAAAAGGACACAGACCTGCTGGGTTGAGTCCAGAGGAGGCCACAAAGATGCTCAGAGGGCTGGAACACCAATCCTGTGAAGACAGGCTGAGAACTGGGGTTATTCAGCCTGGAGAAGAGAAGGGTCTGGGGGACCTTCCAGCAGCTTTCCAGTGCCTAAAGGGGCTACAAGAGAGCTGGAGAGGGACTTTTCACAAGAGCACAGATAAGCAGGACACGAGGGAATGGCTTTACACTGACAGAGGGCAGGGTTAGATTGGTTATTAGAAAGAAATTCTTACTGTGAGGGTGGTGAGGCCCTGGCACAGGTTGCCCAGAGAAGCTGTGGCTGTCTCATTCCAGGAAGAGTTCAAGGCCAGGGGCTTGGAGCAACCTCGTGGGCTGGAAGGTGTCCCTGCCCATGCAAGGAGGTCTGGAATGGGATAATCTTTGTGGCCATTTCCAACCCAAAGCATTCTATAATTCTAAATATTGCCAAGAACTCAATTTTGAAACTGCACCCAATCCAATGTCTGCTTTGCTCCCGTGATCTTTCACAGTTTTGAATTGTGGAAGACCTGAATTTTGAAAAAAATCACACAGAAATGTGAGATTTTTCAGGCAAGTTCATCCACAAATAAATTTAAAAAAAAAATCTTGTGAAGATAGTCCTTCCTTGAAATATCTTCTTATTTAATTTAATATTTATTATCTCATGGGTGCATGATTAACTCTGTATCAGTAAGTACATAACTTGTACATTCTGAGATCTATCTAATGTCTACCAAAGGAAAAAAAAGTAAATCATTTAGATCTGGAACAGTGATCACAATGGAAGTTTAGTTTGCAAAGGATTTATGGGGACTTGAAGTGAGTATTATGTTTTGAATAAATGCACCATTGACCAGTATCAGATTTCCATAGGCTTTATCTTGTTTTTCCTAAGCAACTGCTCATAAACTTTTTAAATATCTTGACTAGCATGATGGTGCTACTTGCAAATCTGTTCATAGAGCTATTAATCTATGATACTGCAGCCTAGAGAAAGGAATCACACTTACTTGCTCATTCCTTTCACTGTTTCATTTAAAAAACATAAATAACAAGTTGACAGGGTTCCTTTGTGCTTCTTTCTCTCTGACCAAAATGTGATAAATACATCAGGAAAGGTTTGTCAAGACATCACAAAGCAGGTCTTAGTTCCGATGTGAACTTTATTGAACTCTGCTTTCATGTAATAGGAAGGAAAACAAGCGGTAGATTTGATCAGTCTGCACCCATGACTCAACAGCTGCAGCAAACCCTCGGTGCTTTTAATTCCTGTGTCACAGCAGCGCTCAGATGAATTTAGTGCAATCAAACAGACATAAAATCTGAAGGGAAAGGAATGTCCTGCATCTCGTGAAGAAGAAATTTGACTTCTAAGGCAAGTTCAACACGTGGGTTCCCTCCCTCCTCTCCTTTCTTCCCCCCACCTCTCCCCACAGCTTCATCTCTAGCTGTTCCTGCACAGCTCATCTCAGCACGAGCTTTGTGGGACAGTGGCAGTGGGGGCAGCAGAGGCTGCAGCTGGACAGGGACTGTCACAAATCTGAGAACAGTGACAGCTGCAGCCCATCTGAACTGTATCTGATACTGCGGCTTCTGCCCCTGCTCACAGCAGATCTCTCTTGGGTTGATGCCCTGAAACCATGGACTTTTCAGATGGCCTTTCACACTCATGTGTCCGGGCCAGATATCCCACACCCACACAAGGGAGAGTTTGCCTGTAAACCTTCAGTTTGACCAAAAGCCACACTGAGTGGGAAGCCTAGGGATTGAGAACTGGGAAAACTCTGGTTTCGGTTGGTGGGCTACATCTTTGCTGCCTTTTGCTTCCAGCCATCCAGATGGGTAAAATGAGATTAAAATGAGATTCTCTACCTCATGCATATTGTTCAGTCCACACATATCAGTACATGCAGTCCAGAGAAGAGACTTCATGTAGCTGTGGTTACAAAGAACTGGGTTTGCTCAGTTCCTAAGGAAGCCAAAGGGCTGTGCTGGGGGGCTGGGGGCAGTGGAATGTCTGCCCAGCCTGTGAGGGAGCCGTGGGTGTTGGCTGTGCTGTGCTGTGCCGCTGGGGCTGGGAGGAGGGACTTGCCGTGTTGCAACAGCTCTACAGCCCTGCCACCCCCTCACAGGTCACATCACTGACACGTCGCACAGAGCTGGGCTGCAAAATGCAACCATCTGCCTTTCTTGGCTTACCCAAGCTCTCCAAGCACTCCAGAAATACAGAAATACTGCTGGAGTCCCCCATGGTTCTGGCAAAAGTGCCGTCACCTCTTCCATTTATTTCTCTGGGGTGTACAGAAGGTATTGAACAGAACCCAGGAGCTTTTGGTTCTCTTCTGCATTAGGCACATTGCCCCCACTGCTTGTCTCCTATGCTCACCAAACATCCTCAGGCAGAGGATGTGCTTGGCCTTCCCCGCTGCGTGGTACAAGTCCTGGGGGACTGACATCCCTAGGCACTGATTTCAGTGGGAACACTTGCCCTGCAGCACTTTTAGTCAGGGGCTTACATGGATGAGTTCCTCTGAGGTGTGTACAATGAACAAAACCCAGGGGAAAGGGGGTTAGACCCTCAGCTAAGACAGACCCAGCTGCTGGAGCCCTCTTGTTTCCCACTGAGGCCAACTGATGAACAGGGTGTCTTCACCCAGGGCTGCAAAAGGGCTTTGGAAGAACAAAGGGAGGTTTGGACTGTGCTTTGCATTGTTAAATTGTGTTTGTTAAAGAATTAGGCTGATGGGTAAAAGGCATGGAAGGTTAGTGTTTGGGGAAACATGTTCACGGCCAGTCTGCGGAGAAACTGGTAAAGGACAATTCATCTTCTGTCCCTGTCCTGTAATACCCCGCAGCTAGTGAGAACTGAGGCTGCGGGTGCCTTTCCTTACCCGTGAGGATACTGCAGTGTTTGTCCACTGCAGCTGGAGCCTTTCTAATTCTTTTGAATGTATAAATGCTTGGTTGACATTTCTGGTATGTACCCCTATTCAAAGACGGTGTCCCAGGTGGCTCAAATTCTTTGAATTGGTGTCCATGCCAGGTATTGTTACTGATGTGTTTATGTATTATTACATTTGGAGTGCAGTGTGCCTTTACAGTGGGATCTGCATGCTACTACCTGGGAGTAATCAATTCCTTAAGTCTCAGTTACCAGACACCCATTAATAATGCTCTACGTTTCAGAATATTTTTATTTTCTCCTGCCGAAACAATAATTTTATTACTTTCAAAGCCATTAGCGGCAATGCCAAGAACTGAGCGTATTACCTAAGGGTTTTTCCCCCAAAATTCCTTTTGTATGTAAGCGCAAAACAC
Source organism: Cyanoderma ruficeps (assembly GCA_008694505.1). Classification (NCBI taxonomy): domain Eukaryota; kingdom Metazoa; phylum Chordata; class Aves; order Passeriformes; family Timaliidae; genus Cyanoderma; species Cyanoderma ruficeps. Next base: position 652,194 of record VZDJ01000452.1, read on the forward strand.
CTATAAAAATTCTATGTAATAGTTTTAGCCGCGCCATAAGTACATCCCATTGTATATCCAAGACTTTTAAAACGTCACATACTCCGCATCAGAAAGATGTTACCGATACCCAGCTTTCCGTGAACTCCTATTCACCAGAACCCCGGCGAGGGCGGGACACGCCGGGATGCTTTATGGCCCTATACAGCTCGGTGATTTATACCGAGCCTCGTCCTAGCAGCACGCTAATAAATTTGGCGGAGCCCGCGTGGTGCCCCGTTCCCGGCCGCTGCAGCGGGCACCGCCCGGGGCGGGCCGGGCTCGGGGCGGCCCCGGGGCCCCGCAGGTGCGGGAGGCGGAGCGGGGCCGCCCCCCGGGTTGAACGCGGGGTCAGGGCCGCCGTCCCGGCGGGGCTGGGCCGGGCCGGGCCCATCAATTTCCCCGTGCTCGGTGCCTGCGTCCCGGCGCGGCACTAATGCGGAACAAATTGAGACATATCCTCTCCGTAATTAGTTCCAGCGTTTCCAAGATTTACGGTACAATAATGGCCCGAGCCCCGCCGGCCGGGCCCGGCTCGCCGCCCGCCGCCGCTGCACGGCGGTCTCGGCGCTGGGGAGGCTGTCCCGGCGGAGCGGGGGACGAGCCGGGGCGCAGGGAGATGTGCGGGGGGCTGTTCCCCACCCCCGCTGCCGCCCGGCGGGGTCCCGGCCCAGCAGTGCCCCGCTCCCGGCAGCTACGGAGAGAGCTCACGCATCTTTGCTTCTCTGTGCATCGAAAAAACCTCTTTTACCCTCAGGGGATAAACAAAATGTCCTCTACGCAGCTCGAAAGCGTTCCGGTGCCCACGTCAGCCCGCACAGGGAAGGCTGGTCCGGCCTTGCCGGCGGCTCCCGGCTCCCGTGGTGCTCGCAGAGCTCGGCAGCGAGAAATGAGAGATTGGGCCCGCCGTGATGAGTTCCTGCCCCTCTGCCCCCTGCGCTCCTGGAGATGCTTCGCAGCTTTGTTTCTGCTGCTCTTGGCACTTAAATAATCAAACTCTGATCAGCACTCTCAGTGAAAGGAGACAGATCCCCCTGCGTGCTGTGAGCGGCGTGACCAGGAGGGGAAGGGCTGGGGATTTATCTCTGTTTCAGTCAGTCTCGCCCACCTACGAACCGCGGGGGAATCGTTTAGGAGTTTAGTAAGAGTTACCGGTCCCTTAATTGGTTAGCATGGCAGAGGGAAACGCCGGCTGGGGAGGTGCGGAGCCGTGCTCGGGTTGAAGCAGGTTCCCGAGCTCTTTTTTTCTCGGGATCGAGTGGGAGTCTCACTAGAATAATCCTCCTGCAGCTATTCCATTGTTTAACCTTGCAGAACATGCCTTCGAGCACAATCGAAGACTGAGCGTTATCAGGAATTGCCACAGCTATTGGAACAGCGGGCAGTGAAGCCTGTCAGAGTTTTTGGATCCGGCCCTGTTTGGAGGGGACGGGGCAAAATGTTCCGGACCGCTTGGGTCTGGATGGACACCGATACGGGAGATGCTGTCCCTGAACTGCCATCCCCTCGGCCAGTGCTTTCAACTGGGCACCCGGCGTGCGAGACCTGGAGTGCTTTACGCCGGAATGTGACTGGAATCGGGGTCGGGATCTCTGGGGAAGAGGCGGGCAAATGCCTCCTGCAAAGAGGGAGCGGCTCCTCTCGGCACGCCGGGCGCCCCCGAGGGGAGCTGCTGCCAGCGCTCCCGGCCTGTGCTAGATGAGGGCAGCGGGGCGGGAGATTTCTCTCTCTCCCTGGCGCTGGCTAGACGGGAACAGCTGAGGAAAATTGCGCTGGCCGTTTCCCAGAAGTCTTCAGCCCTTCCCGAGACAGAAGGGTCCGGGCTTTCCTCCCCTTCCTCAGGCTCCGCCGCTGAGGATTTGTCCCGGGACGGCGCCGGGCGCGTTCGCGACGGGCGCGCTCCGAGCCCCGCGGGGCTGAGGCGGCCCGGGAAGGAGCAGGTGCCAGTGCCCGGAGCAGCACAGGGCTGGGCTGGGCTGGG
>VZDJ01000452.1:654203-667180 GCA_008694505.1 Cyanoderma ruficeps
GCTGAGCTGAGCTGAGCTGAGCTGAGCTGAGCTGAGCTGAGCTGAGCTGAGCTGGCAGCTCCAGAGTCCCCCCCAGCCTCGCCAGCAGCCGCGGGGAGGAAGGATGCGCTAATGGCCAAGGGGTCGTCTTGTTTCACTGCTGGAAAGTGCGAGAGGAGAAGGTTTGGAAGGGCTTCGGCAGTTCTTCCTCTCAGGTGGAATAATGCGGTGCTAAGCGATCAAGAAAACATTTTCCCTCTTTCAAGATGATTTATCAGGATAGGTTACTTCAAGAAAAGAGGAAACCCCCATGCAGCTCGAAAACCAACCCACTACGGGAAACGCGTTTTCTGTTTGCTCCTAGGGAGCTCTAGTTTTCATGGGAAATTAAATACCCCGCTTAGGCTGGCCAAAGGTTTCCATTCCTGTATGTACGGTGTCCATCGCAGAGCCGAAGATCATAAAACCAACCATAAAATCGTTTAGGTTGTGAAAGATCTTTAAGGTACCGAGTTCAACCAACCTCGCGTGTCGGTCTGTCACCGAAACGAGCCAAGCCAGCAGCAGCCCCTCTCCCGATCCCGCAGCTCCCGGGCAGGGGGTGACCGCGGTGTGCGGGAGCCCCGGTGCGGCCGGAGCGGGAGGAAGTGCGGGAGCCCGCGGTGTCAGCAAGGTCAGCGCGATCCGCCCGCCCGGGCACGGGCTGCCTTCACAAGGGCCGTCCGAGGGTGCTTCAGTTTGCCGTGGACTCTGAAGCGGCACCTCCTGTAAACTCGGAGGATATTTAATATCAGCAGAAATAACAAACGAATCTTTCGCACTTGCGTTACACGTGGATTTTTGTAATAAATAGATGTACGCGCCAAAAAGAAAATTTTTAAAGGGAATTATCTGAAATAGTTTGTGAAAAAATAATTTCACTAATAACAAAAACCGACCGTTACGACTAACTAGTTTTAAGAGAAAATGAAATTATACTGGGCTACTCCAATAACGACCTATTTTGATTTCTTTTGTTGTAACAGCTACCCTTTGGATCTTAAAACATCGCTTCAAGGTTGGCGATGCTTGCGGTAACCTGTGGTGCCGCGGGGAAAAGGAAATCCCGCGGTGTACATTGTCACCGGGAATACAAGGGGCTCGGCGTGTCCTGCGGCAGGTGAACCTCCACGGCTCTGTCGCTATTGTCGCTGCCAAGGGGCGTGAGGGCGCGGTGGCCGGTGACAACGCGCAAGGGACGGGGCGGCGGGGCCGGTGCGACCCCGCGTACTCCGCGGGTACCGTGAGCCGGCAGCTGCCCCACGCCTGCCCGTGGAAGCAGCACCCCCCACCCCCGGGTGATTATTCATTCATAATTCTGCAGGAGGGCGGCGGGATTCCCCTCCTTGCCTTTGGAGAGAGCGTGTCCCGCCCGCGGCAGGTACCGCGGGGTTCTGCCGCCCGCCCCGGCGCTGGCTGGCTGGGCACTCGGTCTAGGCGGGCTCCCGCACCGCCAGGATCACGGCACCCGTCGCTGCCGTGTCTCCAGGGAGGAAAGACCATCCGGGGATAACGTGTAAGGTGCCCTCGGGGGCCCTCCGGCCGCCGCCCCCGGGATGGACGCTGAGCACCGGCTGTCCAGGAGGCTGGAGAGGAAATAGAGGGTCCGGGCCTTCCCGGGAGCAGTGCCAGGTGAATCTCTCAAAAGCAGGTTACTCACAGCGCTGCTGTCCTCCCCCGCCCGCCCAGCTGCTGCTCCCTTCCCCTCACACACACAGGCAGGTCGGAGGGACAGCGCTAGGGCAGGGCACACGCCGGCCCCGGGCCCCTTCCAAAGGGCGCCCACCCCTCCGCTCGCCGGCCGAGCCCTCGGTACCCTGGCCCGGCCAGCCCTGAGCGACGGCCCTGCGCCTCCAGGGACAGGGAGAGCCGGGCTGCTGGGCTAGGCAGCTCGCACCCCACCGGAGCTCATGGAAGCTCAGGTTCCTCCCGTAGCGGGAGAGGCACCTGGAAAGACACTTTCCCCTCTCAGGAACGGGGTCCGCCCGCCCCGGGTCGTGTCACTTCCCCCGGTTCCTGCAAGGGCGGAGGCTTCTCCTCGCGGTCCCCAGGGCCTGCGACCTGGCCGCCCTCGGGAATCCCCACGGGCATGCACGGAGCTGGCGGGGGAAGTCAGCCAGCACGTACTTACTGGCCACCTGGATCCCTCTAACAGTCCTGCAAGCCTCTCCTAAAGCGGAGGGACGTTAGGGCGAGATTTAGTGGCGCTTGCACCAGAAGAAGGGTGGGAGTGATGTGTAGGGGAGATATATTCTCCCACAGTCACCTCTCCCCCTCCATCCCCGGCTCTCGTGTGTCCCCCCTCCCCCCGGCACGTCTGGTCCGGCTGGGTTCAGCAGAGCGGGCGGTGGGCAGCCCCTCGGCGGAGGTTGTGTGAATGGAGGATCGGCGTGGCTGACTCCTCCTCTCCTGCGAGCGCCTCTATTTGAGCTTTGCAAAGTTGAGGGTGAGCAGGCATCCGAGGTGAGGCGTGCGCGGAGGCTGTGCCCCCCTAGCTCGGACAGGCGGACGTTCGTACAGACAGACACACGCACACTCGCGGACACACAGACACAGGCGCACCGCACCCTGCCCTGCGCTGCGAGCGGGTGCAAGCCCGGAGGCGATCCTGGAGAACAACCTTTCCCTGTCGCTGCTGCCGGCTCCCGCAGGGCTGGACCCGGGGAGCTGCGTCGCCGAGCAAACTTCCCCCAAAGGGCTGAGCTCGCCGGCCTGGTGCCTGCAGCCGGAGCCGGCCTCCGGCTTGGCGGGCAGGGGCCAGGTGTCTTGGAACAAGTGCGGCCCGGGGGGAGACTGGCTGCCCGGCGGCAGGCAGAAGGTCTGCGAGCAGATGGGCTCCGACGTCCGAGACCTCAACGCGCTGCTGCCCTCCGTGCCCTCCCTGCCGGGCAACAGCAACTGCACCATGCCGGTGAGCAGCGCGGCGCAGTGGGCGCCCGTCCTGGACTTTCCCCCGGGGGCCTCCTACGGCTCGCTGGGGCCGCACTCCTTCATCAAGCAGGAGCCGAGCTGGAACGGATCGGACCCGCACGAGGAGCAATACCTGAGCGCCTTCACCGTCCACTTCTCCGGCCAGTTCACGGGCACGGCCGGGGCTTGCCGCTACGGGCCCTTCGGCGCCCCGCCGCCCAGCCAGCCGCCCTCGGGCCAGGCTCGGATGTTCCCCAACGCGCCCTACCTGCCCAACTGCTTGGAGAGCCAGCAAGCCATCCGCAACCAGGGTAAGGGCCGCGCTGCCGGGAGCCCCGGGCTCGGGGGGCGGCCCCCGGAGCCGCCCGCTCAGCCCCGCAGGGCCGCGCCTGATGTAAACATCAAGCCCAGTCTTTCTCCGCTGCGGCCGAGCCGGGTTAGGCGAGCCAGCCCTCCCGTGCCTCCCTTCCCTCCCTGTGCGGCAGCCACGTCGCTCCCGGGAGCTTTAGGAGCCACGAGTTGCTCGCCCCTCACCCCTCCTGTGGGGCAGCGGATGCAGCGGGCGGCTCTGCCAGGCGGGCTGGAGCCCCCCGGCCCCCTCCCCGGGTTGGAGCAGCCTCTCGCCTTCGCAAAGGTTTGTTCGGGCCGGAGGCGGCACAAGTTCTGGAACGGAGCTGGGACCCGTGGCCCGAGACAACTCCCGCTGCATATCTCGGGGGTGATGGGGTGGTGACGGGGGTGAGCCCCCAAACTTCCTCCCGAATCCGAAAAGCGCTGTCCGCACACTAGTGTTTTCAAGCCCCTTGTCGAATTAACCTCGGGAGGGCTGAATATCCCCGGGTTGGAATGCGCAAGCAGGGGCGACTCCTCATTTCTTGTCCGCATCCCCGTGGCCGGGACCGGCCGCGCAGTAACTCCCTGCGGCCCCCGGTGTTCGCACCGCCCTGGGAAGCTCCCGAGGGTTGAACGGCCGGGCAATGGGCCATCCGCGCGTGGCACCGGGGTCAGCGTCTAATCCTTTTCCTCCCAGTGCCTGCAGTATAAACATTTGCGGGTGCAAACGCGAGGAAGAGAGGAAAAGGGGCCAGCGTGAGGAGTACTTGTATGAGACCTTTCGTGTCTCGTTCCCCCTCCTTCAGCTGGCCCCGGAGCGGCGATGTGCCGTGGTTTGCCCCGCACTGCCCAGCCCCGGGCGAGGCGCCGGGCGAATTTGCCCGAGGGGAGTCGGGCAGCCGAGGCGCCGCGGCTCGGGGGATCGGCAGAGTGTGCCGGAGCGGGATGAGCGGCCGCGGTCTCTCTGCTTTTAGCAGGGGGTTCCCCGCACCCAGCCCGCAGCTCGGGATTGCTGTGCCCCGCGGGGGCAATCACGTACCCACCACAGAGCGGCTGGGACCGACCGTCCCGGGGGCCCCCGGGCGATTCGGGCTGCAGGGCGAAGGGCAGAGCAGAGGCGGAGGCCGGCGGATGCCCGGGCGATGTTTGCAGCCAGGGGCCGGGGTTGTTCCGCAGCGCGGCCGCGCACGGGCCTCCCCCGGGCAGCGCCGGGTCGCGGTCCCGATGCCACCTCCCTGCTGCCTTCGACACCCGGCCCCTGCCCCAGGGGTTCGCCCGGGCTCCGACGTAGGAACCGCAGAGCGGGGCTCCTGGGCCGTGCTGCCGATCCCGGCTGGGAAAATGGGCAGCATCCCTGGAGCTGGGGAGAGGCTCGGCCGCGCCGAGGCCCCGGAGCGGCTTCGCGCCCCGCGGGATCCCAGCTCCAGCTGCGGGACGGGAGGGGAGCGGCCCAGAGCCCGCCGGGACTCTGACGGGGACTTTTGCAAGACAGCTGAAAGGATTTTAGGCATCGGAGGGGATTTATAATCGCTGGGCGGAAAGAGCGACGAGAAAATGGAGAGGAGGGCGAGGGAGATAAATCCGAGTTAGAGAGGGACAAAATAGCTGCGACCCCGCGCCGTCCTGGCGTCCGAGTACACCCACCCCGAGGAGAAACGGAGCCTTTAATGCCCCGACCAACGCACGGAGCCCACGCTGGGCTCTCCTCGGGCCCGGAGCCCCGCGGGCCGTGCTCAGCCTGCGGCACCCCCGGCCCCGCACACCCCCCGCACACATCCCGCACCTGTGCGGGCCGAGAGCCGGGCCCGGCGCACTGAGCCCTCCGCACAGCCCCGAGCATCCAGGCCCGGCAGGAGCCCGGGGACGGGAGCAGGGGCCGTGTCCCTGCTCGCTCCCGTTCTCCGCTGGGCCGGGCTGCCTCGCCGCGGGGCGGGGGTGTCCCTTCGGCTCGGGGCTGCCTTCCACACGTGCGACCCTGGGGTTTAGCCACAGCTATTTTCGGTGATACACTGAGAGAGGGCTCCTTCGGCGAGGAGAAATTCGGCAAAGCGTGTTTGCTTTTTTTTTTTTTTTTTGGGGGATGGATAAAATGTTGTTGCTTTGGCTCTCCTCAAGGTTGAATTCCTTTTTTTTTTTTTTTAGACGGTTCCTCCGACCGTGGGAAAGACGCTACCTTGGCTCTGCGATGACATTTCTGCCAAGTCTAGGATGGGGTGGGGGGTAGGAAACTAAGGCTTTGAAACCGCTGCCCAATTTTCCTCTTCTCTTTTGCCTGTCTCTTTCATCCAGCTGGGCTCCTCCAACAACTGGATGCCTCCAGCGGGCCCCGTTCTCTAGCAGATGTACAACTTTCAATTATTTTCAGCACATTTTAATCAGGCCTAGTTCTGATAACGCCCTAATTAAAGAGACCTCACTATCGGCAGCTCGGTTCAGAACTCAACTTTCTTATCACATTCCTGAAGCTTTGGGTCAGGCAACACCGGAAAATGCGGCCAAAACCTCGTCCTGCTCCGAGCTGAGTTTTGAAGGTCACCGAAACTCTGTGGCGGGCCAAAAGTAACGTAGAAAGTGTCAGTGTTTTCTGAAAGTTAAAAAAGAGACGGAGGGAAACGGGGAAAGGGAGTTGAAGGTTGAGCCTCTGTCCTGAGGGCTGAGGGAGGAGATAAGGAGGGAGAAACAGCTGCGGGGTGGGAGCCCGTGAGGTACCGGCCTGTCAACGCCGCCCGCGTCGCCGCGAAGGGAGCGCTGCCCGTAGGGTCAGGGGCATGTGGGGGACATTCGGCCTGGAACAAGCCAGCCCCACTCCTGTCCCAGCCCCGCAGTCTTAGGGCCGACTTAAAATCACGGCGAAGGTGGAGGTTTTAAAGCCTTCTGGAATATTTTCATTCCTCCTGTGGCTCCCTCCGTTTCTCCCGCTCAGCCCCGCAGGTCAATGAAGCCCCGTAACGTCCCTGGACCCAGCCTGTCAGCGGAGAGAATAAACCGGAGAAGCAACATTGGAATTCCATTGCTGCCTCTCCATTTTATTCTCTCTGAAACCCGCTGTGGTTACGGATCTCTGGTGAAGCAGAGATCTGCCCAGCGCCGAGCACCCGGCACCGAAAGGGAACTGAGACAGGCGCCTGAAAACAGCTCCGAGTTCTCCTCGGCTGACAAAATCCCTCTCCAGCCACACGCCCCATCCAGACGGGTCCGTGAGGGATGCCCGTGCTGGAATAAGCGGGTTCAGGGGGAGGCGTGTGAGGGAGAAAGCGCTCGTAGCCTCTTTGGTTTCTTTTCCCTGCTCGCGTCGGATTTTTTGTTTTGTTTCGTTGGGTTTTTGTTTTGGTTGGGGTTTTTTTTGTTTAGTTTTGCTTGGTTTTGGTTTTTTTTTTTTTTAAGAGTGACCCTCGGAGGAGCTCGGTTCTCGGGGTAAATGCTGATGAGCCGAGAAGCCTCTGAGATAATATTACTTTGTAATTACTTTTTTAGCTGAAGTTGTTTAGCCAGCTCCAAGTCATTAATGAAAGTTGGTGTCCAAGCACCTGATTTACGATCCCGTGCCGGCCCGGGGTCAGCAGAGGTGGTCTCTTTCCATCTGAATCTGCTCGGTGTAGGAAACAAAATAGGTTGTTTATTATTTTGGAGAGTAATTTTCGCTGAAAGGAGGAGTTTTATTTTTGCACGTAACATTCCGCCTCTTTATTGCAGACTCTTCAGAAAGCCGCTCTTAACAAAATAAAAAAGAGCGCAAGATTAAAGGGTAACTTCTAAATTGGAAGCGCCAGACGAGCACACCGAGCAGATGGGAATCTTCCTCTTTTAATATGAGCAACAATTAATGAAAACATCCTTTTTATTACCGAAGCCGATCCGTCCTCTTTAAACACGAACGAGACTTCCGACTTTCCGCGCCTCGGCGCTGGCTCTCCCCGCAGAGAGAGATGTGCGAGGGCCGAGGGGCGGTGGCAGAGGGGCTCAGGGAGCCTGGCCCTGTCCTTGTCCCCACCGTGGGCAGCCCCACAGGGGGGGATCGGCGCCGGGCGACAGACGCGAAGCATTTGGAGCCCGCGGTGCGGGTTGTGCGTGGCCGCGGGCCCCTGTCGCCGGCCGGGCGCTCGGAGGGGCTCGATGGAGGCTCCTGCTAACCCCGCTGTGCTCTCTCCGCCAGGTTACGGCACCGTGGCCTTTGACGGGACCCCCAGCTACGGCCACACGCCGTCCCACCCCGCCGCCCAGTTCACCAACCACTCCTTCAAACACGAGGACCCCATCAGCCAGCAGCCCTCCCTAGGTAATTTCCGCCTCCGCGGGGGTTCCGCACCCAAGGGCTCTGTCGGGCGACCCGCGGGGACCCGCCTGAAGCCCCCCGCAGGCCTGGCACAGGGCTGGAGCCGCCCGGTGCTGGAGGATGGAGCCCTGGAGCGCCCTGCTCAGCGCAGAGCGAGCGGAGGGGCGGCCGCTGGCCCCGGGGGTTAATTCTGCGCTGCTCTCTCCGCAGGGGACCAGCAGTACTCGGTGCCTCCCCCGGTGTACGGCTGTCACACGCCGACCGACAGCTGCACGGGCAGCCAGGCGCTGCTCCTCCGGACGCCCTACAACAGGTACCTCGGCCGGCAGGGAGCTTTGCCTGCTCTCCCTGCGCGCGGGTTTTTGGTGGGACGCGCTCTCTCCCCCGCATGCCGTTCAAACAGCTTCTCCTTTATGCAAGGAAACAGATTTATCCTTTCCCTTCTCAAAAAAAAAAAAAAAACCCCACCAAAAAAACAAACAAAAACCCCACCAAAACCAAACCAAAACAACACAAACCCAAAAACCCCACAAAACCCAAAAACCAAAACCAAACCAAACCAAACCAACAAACAAACCACCCCAAAACCATACCTCAAAAAAAAGATTCACACGTAAAACTCAAACCATACCAAGGCAAAATCACCCCAACCCCCCCCCAAAAAACCCCCCACACACAAGCAAAAGCCAGCAAAAACAAAGAAACCAACCAAAGAAAAAAAAAAAGAAAAAAAAAGAGAAAAGAACACGTCAAACAAAACGACATCCCAAACCCGCACAAAACGAAAAATAGATGCCGCTCCTTCCGTCGCGGGCCCCGCTGTGTCTCGGAGGTTTCCCGGGCCGTCTCGCCCTCCCGAGCCGGGGTTGGGGGCGGCGGCGGCGCCGCTGGGCTCTGGCAGAGCATCCCGGCGGGGCCGGGCACGGCTCGCTCGTGTCGGGAGAGCCGCGCTCCGGCGGCAGGTGCCGGCCGCCTCCGGGAAACGGGAGCCGGGCTGCCCGCTCTCCTTGGGCCTGTCCCGTAGCCCGCCAGCGCAATGAATTTGTGGTTTGCTCTTAATCGCAGCGAGGGGAAGCGCTTGGGACAGCCCGGCTGAGCTGCAGGGCCGCAAGAGTCCTCTCCGGTCCTGGCTCTAGGGGTTCCCGCAGCCCCGGAGCTTTTCCCCGGGTCCGGGAAGGTGTGGGAGTGCTGGCTGGTGAGCAGCAGCCGTGGGCAGAGCGTGGTACAGGCGATTAAAACCCAGCTCCGTCCAAGGACTTACTTGGTCTTGCAGGCCGAGAGCCGTTCCGATGGCTCCCAGGAGTGCTGGGAACTGGCCTGCAGGGAGGTTATTTATTGAAATCGGGGCAATAAACCTATCGGATTTCCTTGCTGGGAGAAAGGTGCGTCTGGAGCTTTGCTGCAAGCAACGAAATCTCTTTGCCAGCAGACGGGCCCGCGGCAAGCACGGCTTCCCGGGTTTGTTTTTTTCGGTCTGACCTGGGGGCTGGGCGTTGGAGTTTTACAACGTGTTTAGTGAGTAAAAGAAGTTCCCCAAAATTTATCCCTCAACTTTTTGTGAACTTGGAGCCAGTCCCGTATCTGGGAGTTGCTAAGTAACTCTCGCACACAAAACAATGTGCCTCTGCGAAGGAAGCCGCGAGCGGCTCCTCTTGTAGGCCGGTTATATCATCTCAGATTAATCGACACTGGACGTGAGACAACAAAATTCTGTCACTTCCAGAAGCCACTTTGCTAATGAACGTGAGTTGACGTCAAGGGAAGGAGGGAATGAGGTAATGAAGGAAGGAAAGAAACCTATCCAGAGAGATTAGCTTGCAGAATAATTGGCGGGGCGAAGTCCTGCGCTGGAGTGACAGAGATTGCTCGCCGCGCAGGGAAATCTATAAATATGGTTTGGAGGAGGCTTGGGGAGGGCGGCTTCGAGCGGCCGCGGGCAGCCGCCGCCTTCCCCGTGGCCCCCGGGCGCCGGGGCTCGCCCTCGCCCCGCTCCTGGAAGCGGCAGCACCTGGAGGTGTGATTCCGATAGGAGAAAGCTGATAGTGTGGAGAGCTCTCTCTTCCATGGGGCTTCTCTGAGGCAGGGGTGAGCGCTGAGCTCGCCTCCCTAACGCGGCCACGCCTGGGGACCCGCGGCCGGCGGGAGCGGGCAGCGCTGTGCCACGGGGGCCGATTTCCTCCCGACCCCGGCCTTGATCCTGCCCTGCTCCCTGGGAGGTTTACGGCTTACTCCAGTAAGATAAGGATTTAAGCCTTTAAGGCCCACAGGAGCCAATGCCGATGTGTGGGGGTGTAAGCGAGGCAGAGCCTGTTGCACGTCGAGGGCAGCCCCAGCCGTACAGAGCCTGCTCCCGCAGCGAGGCCCGCACAGGTTGCTGAGCTCGGCGCGGCCTCTCCTTGTCCCCTGCCGAACACGTTCAAATCCGCCTGGAAAGTGTGGCCAGAAAAGCGGATGAGTCGTTGCGGTACAGAAATGGGCGGGACTCATTTCCCACATCACCAACGCCCTGAAAACGACCGCGCTGTCCTTGTCCATATTCATGATTGGGCCAAATCTTGATTATTGTGGGGGTTTTTTTGTTTGTTTGTTTTGTTTTGTTTTGTTTTTTCCCAAAGACCGTATTTATTCCGAATCTCCTTCTCGAAGATCTCTTCTGCTTTTCGCAGTTCAGGTCAAGTTCGACAGCTTTGCTTTGTCAAGCGATTGTTGGGTCGCCACATCCGAGTGCCGGGGCTGGGGACCATGCCCAAGGGCGCTGCTCGCCCCCCTGCGCACACGGCGCCTGTTGCGCGGAGTGCTCACAGAGCGCTCAGGGGATGGAGCTCGGCCCCGGAATGGGGGCTCTGTCGTTCCTCTCACTGGCTGGGGACAGCAGGCGCTCCCGTTCGCCTTTTTTAGCAGTGGAGAGGGGAGCACGTGGCGGAGGAGACGAGCTCGGGAACGGGAGGTGTTGTTGCCTCTGCCCCCGGCGGGATGCGGCGGCCGGTGTTTCTCTGCACCGCCTCCTCTCCGCGCCTCCCGGGACGCCGAGCAGCGCTGGTTTGCGGCCCCTCGCCCACTCAGCCCTTGCAGCCCCTCTCAGGGACCGCCATCCCTCCGTCACCTCCGTCCCGGCTCCGCCGCGTCCAACAGGACCCGAGGCGAGGGCGATGCTTCGGCGGGCGGAGGTGGAGGGAGAGGGCAGAGGGAGAGGATGCCGAGGGAGTCACCTCCACCTGATGCTCTCGCTTCCTCCTCATCGCCATCTCTCCAGCTGGGTGCGAGGGACCCTTCCGGCTCCCCCGGTCTCCGCGGAGCGCGGCCCCAGCCCGAAGCCGGGCCGGGTTACGGGTGGGCGTGGGCAGGAGGGTCCGGCCCGTCTGCAGCGCGGAGGGACTCGGAGCCCAAGAGCCTCTCCTTGTCTCCCGTACCGCGGTTAAGTCGGGAAGAAAGAAATGCTTGAAAGATCGTAATTCTTAGGCTGGAAGCAAAACTACCTCTGAAATCTCTCCCCCCAGGCACTCCTTGCTCTCTGTTTATGGCCCGGGCAGCCGCGCTGCCCCGCGCCCGTGGTTGGTAGCTGGACACGGACGACAAACCCGCGCAGATCGCGAGCGAGCGTTTGTGGGTCCATTAAAAATGGTGATGTGAACTTTTCTACCTCGCGCTGTTTAATGTAGTAAACATGCTCGATGTTGAAAATTTACTGTGAGTCACACTTGCAAAGACTTTAAAAGTGGAGGAGTCTCGGTTCAGATTATAGCTCTTTCTGTGCAGAGGTCAAGAACTCGGTAATACTGCAGTGCAGGCCAAAACAAACTCTATATGATCTACTACTGGTTTCCTTTTAAGTTCTCTTTTTGCTCAGCGTTGACTTCCTTTTATTCCACTCCAACTTACATTAATCCCTGTTGTAGAAATGTTTCCCCCCCTTCCTCTCGTTTCTCTTTAAAAGCATCTTTGTAATGAAAATAAGTTATTTTTAGTGTCTTCTTTGTGGCCGCTCGAAGGTCCAAGGATTCAGATTGGAATCAGCGCAGGCATATCCCTGGAGACCCCGCTTTCCTCCTCCTCCTCATGCAAACCCCATCCAAAGCCGAGATTTTGAGCGGGGCTGTTGGTTCCATGAGATCATCTCACGGTACTGTCAACAACAAACCGTGGCGAGGCGCAAATGGCGTTGGGGACGTCCCGTTCTCTGTCACAAGTCAGATGTGAGATGTTTAATCCGAGCCACTGCCCGGCGGCCCCCGGGCAAGAGGCGGCCGGCGGGGCAGCTCTTATCTCCGGGTTTAAGGCGGCGAAACCCGGAGGTGCCCACCTGCCCAGGGCCGATTTAGCCAAAGCCCCGGCAATCCCGGCTTTTTCGAGGTGGGAACCTCGCAGCTCCGTGGCTTAGCACAGAAAAGAAATTTCTCCCCTTGGCCGCTGCCGGCCTGGTGTGGGCTCCGGGCAGGGCTGGTGTGTGTTCCGGGCCGGGCTGGTGTGGGCTCCGGGCAGGGCTGGTGTGGGCTCCGGGCCGGGCTGGTGTGGGCTCCGGGCAGGGTTTGTGTGGGTTCCGGGCCGGGCTGGTGTGGGGCCGGGCACCTGCTCCCCCCCACACTAATTCCCCGGCTCCAGCAGCAGGAGGACAAGGGGGGCCGAGGGCTGAGGGTCTCTCCTGGGGCGCCCCGCTCAGGACACACCAAACGGAGCAGAGCAGGGGTTAGCGCAAATAGCGGAGTTCAGCTCCCATCCCTCTCCCAGCGCTTCCCACGACGTCCAGCCTGCCAAAAGCCGCTTGGGAGGCTGCAGACAGCTCGGGCTCCGCCGGGGAGCGGCGGCCGGAGCTGCAGAGCCGGGGAGAGCATTTGGCCGGGCGGGCAGCCGGAGAGCTGCGGCGGCGCCGGGGCGCGGGCACCGCGCTGCTCCCTCGTCTTGGACACTGTCACCCAAGGGCGGCACGGAATACAGTGGCTGCGAGCCGTGACAAGATGAATAAGTGTATTGCTTTATGAAAAAGCAAAGGAGGGGGGAAAAAAGTGGATATTGTGGGGGAGGCTCTTATAAATGAACTGTCAAGCGAAAGAAAGTTAAAGGGAAATCTCCTGCTGTAAATGCATCGGGCGGGCACTTCTAATAAAAATCAGGGTCCTGGAGGAATTAATTACAGCAGCATTACAGGAAGAATTCGTGGAATTGCAAAACGTAGTTGGCACAGACCAGCACGGACTGCTATTGCAAATGGGGAAACTGCAGGAGAGTTTAACAATTCCTGAGCTGATATGCAGGACATTGTAGTAGCATAATAGCACTTCAGACACACTAATGAATAATAGTGTCCAGTGATACTGACAAATGATATTACGCATACTTCGAGATTGAAGTAACTTAATTTGTTTTTATATGCAAAAGCTTCCCACTGGATTCTGACTTTTTTTTCTTTTTTTAGGTCGCTTCTACCTGCGACGAAGCAAAAAAAAAA